>PPHD01001856.1:17273-39536 GCA_002909625.1 Bambusicola thoracicus
CCTTCAACAAAAAAAGCTGAAATTACATATTGTGTCCCATCTACTCTTGCATAAGCCATTGAAATGGCTGGAGACTTAATTGGACTAATCTTCCATTGCAGTTATGCATGAGCCTTAGGGAGCGCATGGGGTGCATACGGGCCAGAGCACCAGCCTATGAAAGCTAGATAAGTTATCCAACAACATTTTAAAAAATAGTAGGTGTCCAGGTAAGAACAGCCAAGAGGCTTGACTTGCATTTGAAAGGCATTAAGGGCAAGTGAGAAATTTAATTTGTTTTATTCGCCCAGTGGACTTGGAGAGGTATGAATAAAGGGTAGAGGTGACTTCAGGCAAGAGAAAACTTCCAATGGAAAACAAAAATGTATGGAGGACATTAATGTAGACTCATTCCCTTCTTGCTTACATTGGTTTTGTTTCTCTGCACCTCGTTTGCTGTGAGGTTACTGATAGACCACACTACTGCAAGTGGATTCAGGCCTCAAAATTCTGTCTGGTCAGAACAAAAATGATATTGCACACTGCATATTGATTCGAACTGCAGATATTGGAGCAAATGGGAGTTTAGAGCCTGTCTCATGCTATCAGTATTCTTCAGACATTTACTTTGCTGCCTTCCACAGTTCAGAACGCCCTGAAATCACCAACACATTTACTGAATTGAGGTTTAAAAGCAGCTCAGGAACAGAAACGAATCACAGTTCTTAGCACTGCTGAAGGTTGGAAGAATTCTATTACCAAGGGTGTGCTTTCTGCATGCATTTGAGGCCACTGAAATGACCCATCATGTATAAAAGCGTCCTAGTTTTTTCTCACAAAGACAGTTTGTTAAGAATTAAACCTAACTCTTGGGAGAAAAAATGAGTTCAGCATACCAGAATACCCATCTTCCTAATTCTTACCATGCTGCAAACTGAAATCCCAGACCTGCCTGTATGTTATGAAACTTTCTCCTCCTTGAAGAAAGCTTTTATTGCGTTGTGCCAATAAGCACAATAATACCTCTGCATATTGAGACAGTGCAGAGGATACCAAACCCCACCTGTTAGATCTTTTCCTCTGTATTGCTGACATCTTCTTGGTTCTGGTAAACATCTTGGTGCTTGGTTTTACATAAGTCCCCTATGTCCTACCCCAGTCATAGAATCATAGAATGGCTTTGGTTGGAGGGAAGCTTACCCAGTTCAAACCCTCTGCCTTGGTCAGGGTTGCCACCCACTAGATCAGGCTGCCCAGGGCCCCATCCGGCCTTGTGCATCTCCCAGGACGAGGCACCCACAGCTTCTCTGAGCTGCCTCTGCCTGTGTCTCACCACCCTCTGAGTAAAGAATTTTCTCCTAACATCTAAAGTGAATCTCTTCTTTTTTAGTTTAGAACCATCCCCTCTTTTCCTATCACTATGGACAGTGTAAAAAGTTGGTCTCCATCCTGATTATAAGCTCCTTTTCAATACTGGAAGGCTGCAGTGACGTCTCCTTGGAGCCTTCTCTTTTCCAGGCTGAACAAGCCCAGCTCCCTCAAGCTGTCTTCACGAGAAAGGTTCTCCAGCCCCCTGATTATCTTCGTGTCCTTCTTCTGGATTCACTCCAACAGATCCATATCCCTCCTGTGCTGGGGGCCCCAGGCCTGGACACGGTATGTCAGATGGGGCCTTAGAAGGGCAGAGTAGAGGGGGACAATCACCTCCCACTCCCTGCTGACCACCCCTCTGTTGATGCAGCCCAGGATACTGTTGGCCTTTTGGGCCATGGGAGCACACTGCTAGCTCATGTTGAGCTTTTTGGCTATCAGAACCCCCAAGTCCTTCTCTGCAGGGCTGCTCTCAAATGAATTCTTCTCCCAGTCTGTACACATATCTGGGATTGCCCTGACCCCGGTTTAGCACTTTGCACTAAGCCATATTGAACCTCATTAGGTTCACAAACACGGTACAGATGATAACTTTGTGTGGTGTAGGGATAACCATGCTGCAGAGGTCGCTGACATTTCACTTGTGTCATTTCTGTCCCCTCTTCCCAGGGCTAGTTCCCTGCCCAGTGGCCTGAGGGCTCTGCTCTGTCTGCCAGAGGCAGTCTGCCACGTGCCAAGCTCACAGAGTTCAGGTTGTGAGGCTTTTGCTGTGTTGTTCTTTGAAGTGTTGGCTTGGCCTTTCTAATACATTTTCAATGGTTGGGATTAGCAAAGCTTGTAAGAACATAACAGACCTGTCAGGTCTACAAGTCCACTCGCCACCTCCACCCACTTACATATATTTTTAAACAGCTAATTAGGAGATAATGCCAGTGGAACCAAATACTGTTACAAGATAATGATCTCACACTGCTACAAAAATGTTAAGTGGGAATGTTTATTTTCAAAGGGAAGAAACACTGATCATGTGCCTAATCCTATAATTCTTAAGCAAGTAAAATTCCTGTAGATTTCAGCAAAGCCTGAGGTGACAACATCCTATTACTGTGGGATACCAAACGGCTGTAAGTGATGCAGTCATTTTCTCTAAATGATACTGGTGCAGTACTGGAACAGATGTTTCCCTTACCTTTATTAGCCTGTTGTATCTTCTAACTTGGAGGACAAATTCTGCATGTGCTTCATTGCGCCAGCTTAGATGATTTTTAGATGTGCTTTAGGAAGCACTGAGCTGTGGTTTGGATGAAGTTATGCTTATTTTTAACTTACTGACAGCTCATCATGGCGATGCGCAAGCCTGTGTTGCCTCTGCAGCCTCCTTTTGGTACGCTAAGGATTACCTGGGTTTAAATCAGAGGGCTTTTCCTCCATCCTCCAGGGAGTTCAGACACAAGAGCTCTCTTAAACTCACCTTTCAGGAATAAACCACCCCATCATTCTGGAGGGATGAAGGAGTACATGTGGACAACAGGCACAAGTCCATCAGCTGCTCTGGCGTAACCATCCCATGCCACTCCTTCCAAGTAAGAGATGAGCTACGATTTGGGGCAGCCTCACCCCACTGTCAGGCTCATCCTGATGTCTGTGTTCCCGTCACGGTGTCGGTGGGGGCTGCTCTGTGCAAATCCAGCTCTGGGTCTCCTCTGGCTCTGCAAGGAGGCAGTGCTTATGGCATGGGTACATCTGCCTTCACTGCTTTTTTCCTCTGACCTCCCTTTAGATGCAGCATTGTCCTACAGACAGGTGAACACTGCAGTGGGAACTTGAGGCAGATGCAGAGCTGCTTTCAGAGAAAAACCTGTCAAAGAAAGCATGAAGGTTTATCCTGGACCGAATCTACTTGCACAAGTTGTTAGTTGCACTATGGAAGGTGGCCAGTGGTTTTTAGAAATTACTGCTGCTGTCACGATTAATGAAGATTCATCATTCCATTAGATCATCGCTAACCTGCTGTAATTGTTCTGATTTTTATTTTTTACCTTGTTCTCCAGTTCATGTCTAAATACAAGAAGATGTTTATATTGCATACATTCAGCTTTAATTGGCCCTTAAAAGAAGGTGTTGATTAGAATCTTCTCAACATCAACAGCTCGCTCGCACAACATTCTCTAATTACTGTTTATTAATTTAGTTCAAGTGGCATAGTTGAAAGCCCTGCTCAGATGGGAGAAGTAAATTGTCACTGGTATTGAATATGTAAATTATGTGCCGGGTAAGTTTCCATGAAGAATGTTTAAAGTTAAATGCTACGCACATAAAGCCTTCTAGTTTCATCTAACCCAATATGACAGCTTTGCAAGAATTGTCATGAAAATTTACCAGCCCTGGCAAAAAACTGCTTGCCTATCTTTTACTTTTTTCTATTAACATAATCATGATGATAGCAGCAATTTATTTGCTAGTCAAAAAATAAATAAAAATCATTCACACCAGCTGGATGGAGGTTTGCAAGGCTGCCAGTTGAATGTGAACTATGCGTTGCAGTAGTATAGACACTCAGCAGCCTGGGTTTGTTGCCCTAGTGCAGTGACCCTTCCTTCTCTTTAATTAGCTTATAAAGTCAGAATTTCTTAAACAAAGTACTCATTAAACATTGCCTTGTTATATTACTTTAAAATGCAATTAAAAGTTTTAAGATTGCCGCAGAGTTTGCGTACCGTTGTCAGTGCCCATGTCACTCGCTATCAATTTCCACCCACTCAACATAGACTGGAGGCTTCCTGTTAAATATAGATGGTACTCCATAGCCTTTGTGTATAGAGTAGGGATAAATCCATGTACTGATGAGGATAATGCGACTGCATCGTATACCTGAAGGAAGAAGAGGGAAATGGAGGGGAGGATATTCTCAAGGAAGGAGAACCTGGGAGTTTTTGTTGTCCTTTCACCTCTGCACTTGTCTCTGTGTGTCCTTTTGCATGGAAGTAGCTGTGTGTTCCTGAGGAGTGTGCTGCTTCAAATCTTCCCAAACAAAGTTGCATGGAAATACTTTGCCGTTATTGTATTATGCAACCAAAGCAATGAGATGAGACAGCGCTCTAAAAGGGAAAGAAAAATATCTAGTGCCTGAATTGTGCGTGGGCCTTCACCCAGTCCTCACACTCTTGCTGGCTGCTGTTATCATGAGCAGCACTAATCAATTCCAGGAAATCTCCACACCAAGCATTATGTCACACATGGTTACATCATTCCCTCTAACCTCTAGGGCTTCCTGTTGACATCTTCAGAGCTCTCCTACTACCAACTGGTATTAAAAGAAGTGCCAAACAGTATTTTTAGCCATTTGTGTCTGCCAAAAGGAATCCAAATGTCTCCATCTTGCGCCTTTCACCTGCTGGATCTCATCTTTATTCCCGAAAACAAAGCAATGCTCTGTGGGTTTCCCCAGGTGTTTAGATGAAGGCTGTCAGGAGCATGTGAGAGGGTTTTTGAGACAGAAGGTGCTAATGCCACTGCAGAATTTATTTATTTGTAATGCCTACCAGATTGCTAATCCAGCCTGTCAGTCATGTAACTTCTGTTGTAACTTCTACTCCAGGAGGTTATCCCTTGTTTCTCTGTATTATTTCCTAGGAGATGCTTCTTACCAATGTGGGCTATGTTTCACTTCAGGGTTGACTTCCAACTGCTGTTCTGTGGGGCATTTCTTCCTTTCTCCCTGCAAGGCCAACCCACAGGTGTGCAGGAGACAGTGATATGCTACTGCTTCTCCTGCCAAAGCAACTTTCCCAGCAGTTCAGTTGAAAGAGGCAAGGCTCAAACCCTATGCTGCATGATTATTCCTTCTTGAAACCACTGCAATGTCTCTTGGTCTGAGTCTTGTTTATTATTATTATTTTCTGGTTTATATCTTCCTTTCATTTGAACAGTTTGATTTTTGTGGCTGTTTCTGTGTTTGTTCAGTGCTGCAGTAGATAACAATAACATGATTAAATTCCAGCTCTGACTGTTGCAACATAAGCGCTCTGCCTTCATTATCCTTGGTGCCTAAAACTATTTGATCTCTAATAAGTTTGCCTGCAAGTGTGCCTCATTTGCATGATGAGGCTAACTGGTGCAGCCTGGTTGCATATTGGTCTCTGATTTCAGTTTCTCTTCAATCAGATGCATCAAACAGAAGGAACTATTAGAATTGCCAGCAACTGCAATTTTTTTTCTGTGAATCATGTCAGAATACTAGGACTCTCAGGCAGCCTTACTAGGCTGGACAAATCCACCAATAAAAGGCATGGGAGAGATTCTCATGTCAAGCCATATACAAAGCAGGGCTGTGCTGGGGATTGCTGGTCTGCTCTGGTGGCTTAACAAGCTGTTAAGACCAAATCCAACAGCTAGGCACCTTCCTTTGGTAAGCAACATTTTCCATAGCCACTGGTCTGAGTGAGTGATGGAGTTGTGTCACCCAGCAGATACCTGACCCTAAGCCCAGCACAGCCAGGTCTGCCTTCTCTGAGGGTCAGCCTCTGCCCCAGCTTGTGGCCACCCTGCCTGGGCACTTAGGCCCAGCTGACACTCATTTGGCTGGAGGGCCTCCTTGGGCTTCACTGCCCAAAGTTTGCAGGGAGAGAAAACATCTTTTCTTACCTCAAGCATTTGGGAACGCGAACCTTCCTCTGCGTCTACAATTGAAGCAGAAAACTTAAGAGCTAAATGCAAATAGAGAAGAGGCTCAACAGTCATGAGATTTGTGGCAATAACACTGAAAACGTTTCAAGTTGCCCATCTCCTTTCTGGATCATGCTTAGGATAAGCTGGTGGGTTCTACATAGTTTTCAGTATTATCTTAAGAAATGTGATTTGACCCCTTGCAACATCCGTTGCTTCTCTGATTACAGAATCCTGCTTCTTAAATGTAATGTGTACCAAAACCTCTATTTTCATTTAAAAACATTTTTAATTGAACTGAATGATCTTTGTGAAGAAAGAAATGTTTCTTATTGACCCAAAAGGGTTATAGATTGAGTCCTATTTTCACACATAAAAATGACTGCCTTCGTTTGTTCTTGGGATAGGGCAGATACCAAGAAACCAAACGGTGCAGAGGCAAACAAAAGAACCCTGAGGATCCCATCGGCAGTGATCGCTTTGCACACAAACAGTATTTCTTCCCTAGCATATACTTCCAAGAATTTTTTAAAATGTCATTCATATATCATCTGCCCTAGCAGACAATAGTTGTTCCAGAGAAGCTGTTGCTCTCTATTAGGTCAATGATCAGTGAACTAAACATTTTCTACTTAGGCCTTCATATGATAAAAGCCTAAGAGCTTTGAAGGAGCCATTACAGACTATTGCCTAGAAGAAATATCCATTTGAAAATTCTGCAATTATGTACTTCTATAATAGCGTGTAAAAGGAGCTCTGGACCCATTATGGGTTATTGAGTAAATAATGTATTTTTAAAAGTGTCTAAGTAATTTATATGATAGCCTGTATTGGCAGCAAAGAGTGATTGTAGAATAAACATTGTGTCTTCCTTTTTAAAAAAAATCTCATTTAAATCCCTACATAGCAATTAAAAAAAGAAATCCCTGATGCAGTTTCAGTTTTTCTGTAGTAGTCAATAGCTATTGTCTCTGACTTTACTCCACCATTTTGCACTGAGCCAGTTTTCTCTGCTCTGACGTTTTTTGTGTGTTGATTGGATAAAAAAAGGAGGCTTCATTATCAAATATAATAGAGGTGTCCAGAGGCCTCCAAGAGGTCAGACCCACAGTCATCAGACATCCCCATAATCAGGAACAGCCACGCATCAGAAGGGCCAAGGGTCCAGAGAGAGAAGCCATGAAGCTGTCAGTCCCTATTTCAGGGAAAAATTGAGAGGAAATGTGTTGTCTGAGATCACACGGGAGACGAACCTCTACTCTCCTGAGCAAGTTTAGTTTCTTGGCTTTATGTTCAGACCTTCTGTGGAAAGGCACCATGTGAGATCCCCGTTTCTGTGGATCCTCAGTGCTAATGCCTGCAACAGTCTTGCTCCTTTCTCAGATGTCCACCAGACCACTGCGCTTTCAAGCACAGTCCCTGGTCAAAGCAGATGTGAAAATACTGGAGTTCAAAATACCTGTATTGCAACAACAGTGCTAGAAAGCAAACTTCTCTTCCTATGTGCGGCGTAAGCTTCACTTAGTCCTTCCTTTTATTTAGCACATTATTTCCTGCTGTGGCAGGGGGAGTTTATCTTCACATCTCCAAATACCTGTTAGGCCAAGCAATTTGGAGCTGCCACATGGAGACTACAGTATTTATATATACTTTAAACTCATACAGTGATTGTTACCTGAGGGTACAAAGTAAAACAGTTCTCTGCTTATGGTGATGCTCCAGCCTCAACTCTCCTATGCAACTGTCCCTGGCATAAGTTAGAGACAAAGTCACTTAATTTGTTGTTCTTGAATCTGTAGGTCCAGACCTGTGTTGTGAGTGGTCTTGTTCAGAAAAAACCCTAATGGTCAGCAGGAAGCAGATGTGTTAACAGGACTGCCAGGGCTTTTGCATTCCCTTTTTAGAGGCTATGTAATACCTATCCCTGCTGCATTAATCCCTGTGCGTGTTCAGAACAGATCATGTGCTTCCCATAGCTGTGCTGTTCAGTCACACCTCAAGAACATAGTCTTTGGATCTGAATTTGAATCATTGTATACCAAGTGTTTTCAATACAATGAACAGAAATGTGGCTTTTTGGCTGCCCTCTGAGGAGATGACAGGAGATAAGTGTCTGTAGCAAGGCCACCAACAGATGAAATTCTCTTTTTTAATGTATTTGGAAAGAAAGAAAAAAAAAAGAGGAAAGAAAGAATAAATGCAAGGATACCAAATTGCACACAGCTCAAAAGACAAAAGACAAATAAATGAAAGGGAGTGCCTTAATGAAGAGACAGTAAAGTGGCAGTAAGAGAAAAGATGAAGTGAAAAAATGGTGAAGGGGAGATAATAAAGCCAAAAATTAATTGAGAAGAAACAAGGTGAGAGGTATAAGTACATTTAAGTTGTATTTGAGCAAGATGTCTCAGAAAGAAATCAGTCTCTCACTACTCAGCTGTATTTGTCACTTAGGAAGTGTTGGGCTAATTGACTAAAGAGGTGATGAAGTCTTCATCAATTGAGAATTTCAGTGACAAAGTAGTCAAAAACATGGGTAATACTGTCAGTTATTGAACCTTTTATGATCCCTTCCGGATCCATTTTCTACAACCTCACCATCCCAAAGAGTGTATTAAACTAGGACTGAGAGTGGTACCTCACTTGTGTGATTATGGGAGACTTGTTTCTGGCTCTGTTACCTCCTGGCTGAAGTTCTGCAAGGTCTCACAGAGTAAACACAGCATATACTTTGAGATGAGGAAGATGAACATGCAGGGTAAAATCAAGAAAAGGAACTGGTTGATCCAAAAACATTTTCTTCTGAGATATGGACCGAAGCCCACACCCCTTACACCTTCCTACTCACACTGACGATCCCTATTCTGCAACAAATGTGTAGTTTGGCTTTGATACAAAATCAGAGTCCTCATAACATGAGGTGAAAGATCCCAAGGACCTTCTTGCAGGAAGAGTTATGAACTCCTCTGTTGTGCTTCAAACCTAAATAATTCTACTCTTTTTTTTTTGAAGAAAATTTCTCATAGCTTTAGCCACAATCATTCTTCACTTCCTCTGCTGGCTTCTCTTGAATGGTGGGTGAAGAGAGGTCACAGGTGTGAAGCAGCCTGAGATTTTTCCAGGCTGCTGATTATTGATATGCAAAGCAACAGTCACCACTGCAGACTAAAACAAAATGTGAAACAGGCTTTTAAAAGAAAAGTCTGGCCAGGTATCATTTTAGGATGTAAGAAAGGTTAATTCTCCCATTTTGTTGATCTTTCTCAGGGCTTGGTAGGAGAACTGACCAAACCTCAGTGTGATCACATCGGTGGTCCTCACCTGAAAGTGGAAAGCTTGGATTGCTCTAATACTGCCGTAGGACGGCACAGACTTTGAAAGCAGCAGCTTGTTCCTCTTACAAATTTGCAGTGTATTCTCCCTTTTTTCATCCTGTACCCTTGAGCATGATGATGGTAGCTGGAGGAAACTTTTGTTTGTTTGTTTTTCTGTTTTGTTTTGTTTTTCCCTGACTTTATTTTTGAGATATTAGTTACATTATTTGAGGGTGTGTGTGAGATTCTGGAAGCACAATTTACATCTGCTGTGCTGTGAGATCCTTGGTATGATATTGACTCATTCATTGGCACCTGAGAGAGGTTTGGGGAATTCAGCAAGCTTTCAACAATCCAGTTTGAGAGATTATACAGAATTATGGCTCAGTCAGGTTCGTCCTAATTTTATTAGATTTCCACCATTTCTAATTGCATAAACATATGCAGCCAAATATACAGATGGGGACTGGGAAGATGTACAAGGACACTCAGAGTCTGTAGTCAGCTAATTGGTGGACTAAGTAATAGGGCACTTGGAAAGATTGATTATTTTTTTTCAGAGCATTTCAGGAGAAAATTCTGTCCCCATTAAAACTGTAGCAATCAAGAGAAGAAAGATTTTAGCAGTAGATTTTTTTGGAAATGGAGAAAGAGACGAGCGTAAATATGCGACGCAGAAAAAATCCAAGATGAAGGATGTTATTTTGGGCAAGATCTGCTATTTTAGCCATAGGAAGAAAGATAGAGCGTCTCAAAAACATAGAACAACTGGCTTGATCCATATGGTAACATCAGAAATCTTTTGATCAGGGCTAAATACAACAGTTTCAAATATTGCCTGGGCAAATGAGAAGTCATCTTGTATGAATACTGTTACTGGTAGCAAATGCCAGATTGTATAATGTTTTCAGAAATATTTTACATTTTCTTTTGGAAGATAAATGTTTAGCTAGGACTAGGAAAGATCTTGGGCCATAAGTCCCATTTCTGGTCAAATGATACCATCTGAGGTACTGGCCTGGCTGTTTATATGAGTACCTTCACATAAAGTAACATTGCTGTCCATGCTTGTTCAGGAAATGCTGCTGTTGGCTTATTCCCTACCATCACAGCAGAAGGGGACGGGAGGGAAAAGTGTTTGCTCAGTTTTTTGTTATGAACCATCTTCATCTATGACACAGCATCTGCACTATGGAATTCACCCTGAATGAATGGGAATGCCAATGCCTTCACCTCCTGAAGAGAGGACACAGCTCTCAGACTGAATTAGCCACAGCTGGATAGTTTGTTTTGAAATGTCTGCAATTATCAGACCTGGAAGATTTTTCCATCATGCTGGCCTGGGCTAGGCGTTTGGTGGGTGAGTAAACTATAATTTGTTTTGTTTTGCCTTATGAAGTAAGTGTAGAAAACACACCACACTAGCTGGTCACATATTTGGAGCCGGGCTTCTCACAAAAGTTCTGCAAAACCCTCTCAAATGTCTGAATACTTACTAAGTAGATCATGAAATATTTTCCAACAACAAAAATACAAATACAAAAATACGCTGGAGTAATCATATTGGGATGTAGTTATGGGCTAATGACTTTATTTTCTTTTTCCTCCTATTCAGGCAGTAACATGCAAAGTGACCACATCACTGTTGTGAAATTGCTGATTAACCTTTTGACTCTGACAATTGGGGCTTCTCTTAACACCAATTGGTAATGCAAAAGACCATTAGTGGTTAATATTGGGACACCCCACCTCCAGATGCCAAAAGGTTAATGAAAAATCAAGTATCTTGCTTTTACTGGGGAACTTGGAAGCCTTCCCACCGAACATTTCATTTTTTGTGATAAACAAGCCAGACCGCTTCAGCTGAGAAAGACGGGTGTTTTGCTAATGTGTACAGCTGTTAATTGAAAAAGATTCTGTTATGCCTGTTCTTCTGGACATAGATAAAAGAGAGATTTGTTGGTGAACTTTAGTTGGTCCTGAACACCCCTTTGTCAAAATACGCTGCTCAATAATAACGCTTTGTTCTGTCTGTAACAGCCACGGAAGGATTTTGAGTGGAATACTCATTTTCTTTAAGTCGTATCTGCCAGTGATCATTCTTGGCTTACGATCAGCTGCCATTTATGTGTTTTATGAAAATATAACACCAGTTTTATGCTCAAAACTATTCTTTTTTAGGTAAAAGCTTCAGCACAAACTGGTTCCCCATATGTACCATAAATGCTATTTATCACAGGTTTTGGTCTTTAAAACAGAAAGATAATGTTAAAACATTTTCATTACCCTTTCCTTACAGCTATCATTCACAAACCATCTTTTATAATTATGGTACTAGGACATTTACATAACTGGGAAAAAGGTCCTTAAACTACATTTCTATTATGTTTGGCACTTGTGTGAAAGGATATTATATTCATGTGCATTAGAGATTGCTTATAAAAGATCAAGACAATAATAGCAGATCAGACGATAAAGGTTCCCTTTTCTCCTCCCAGACAGGCTGTCTCTGACAGAAGAATACAGTTCATCAAAAGTGTCTGCAGGTTGTCAAACTCAGTGAGATTTGGGGACACTCGGAGGCTGTCATGGCCAACAAGAAGATTTTCTGTAGGGTTCTGCCATCATTCACCCTCAGGAAATAATCACTCACTACATTCTGCATGCTCTCATGATAGAGCTCTATTTGAGAGAAAAGAGCCATTTTATCAAAGGACAATATATCCCTTCTCTTGGTCCATGCAGCTTCCATTATCAGACCATAATAAATCATATTTATGTTCTCAGTTAATAAGACTGATTACAATGCAGGTTACAGGCATGGGAAAAGCAAAGCAGGTGAAAAGATGTTTTAATGAAAATATGATAAGCAAACAGCTTCTTGTGAACATTTCAGGCTGTTATTTGTAATGATCACAGGCAATTTTTGATACATCTTCTTTAGCAATGGTTTAAGCTGCATAAATTGGCTTGCCACTTTATACGTCGAAATAGGAAGAATCCCAGTGTCCTTCTTATGTTGTCTAGAATCATTATATACATTATAAGCATAAAATGAGTTTAATGTATGTGCTTTGAAAAGATGGGGAAAACAGAAAATCAGGGAGGACTGATTTTAATGCTGCTCAAAATGATTTTGAAATTTTCTGCACATCTTTGTTACTAACGGTGCATTTTCCATGAAATTTAGGAATGACATGTGGTGCTTTCATCTCCTTAAAATTAATATACTTCTCTTAATGTTTTTCTCAGTTTCTTCAAAGTTCTTTTTAGAACACTGTGCAAAGAGACAGAGGGAAAATTCTCCACTCGATGTGTGAACATATCTGTTATTAATGTTGGGGGGAGTTAAGTGTGTGCTTCTAGAGGAGAGCACACTGCTGTGTTAAATACTGAAATCAACCCTATCGAGAAGGTGCAAGGATATTTAGCTGCAGCACACCTGATGCATTCAAGGGCCAAATTCCTTAGAATCTTCTAAAGTGATCAAGATCTCTTTTGTTAAGAGCTCTCTAATGATTTCAGAATATAACTGTACCTAAACAGCCGATGAAATGTCTTGCTCTTGCTTCGTGAAAAGCTTTCTTTTATGTTTTATCGTTGTTTTCTTTTTTTGCTGTAGTCATTTGGTTTATGTTTAACATCATACTTTCAAGACAAAGTTAAAAATTTAAAGAATAATTTCTTCCTGCTAGCACATAATGCTGACTAAGTATTTCAAAATCTACAGCACTTGCAGAATGCAAGCATTATGCTTATAACGTATATAACGATTCTAGACAATATGAGAAGGACACTGGGATTCTTCCTATTTTGATAATATAAAGTGGCGAGTAAATGCAGAAGTCTTCGTGGTGTTGTATGTCTGCAGGAGCTGTTCTGGTCACTGATACTTCTAAAACTCTCTTAAACAAATGTTAAAGCTTTGTAATGGGCCTGGCAATGGAGAATGATCATGAAATTCCCTTAACCCTTTTAGGGCACTTCAGCAGGAGAAGCAATCACACAAGAAACAGTAAACTGCTCTTCAAAGGCAGTATCCTGATATGACAACAGACGTAGATAATGCACTTCATGATGAAACTGCTTGATACAGAGAAAAACATGTTGTAACTGCCTTCACCCTGAAAGGGGTTTAAAAATGCTGCCTGCCAACTCCACAAAAAACAGAGCTGCTATTTCAGTTAAAGGCCAGTGGATTGTATTTTTCATGTCAGTTTTCACTAACCTCAAACATCACTGTTATGACAGACTGTCATCCAACCAAACCAGCACTGTGGTGCCATTCAGGCAAGAAAAAAGAAAGCAAACACAAAGGAAACTTAGAAGTCCAAGCAAGTGAGAGGGGGTGTCTGCGAGTGCACTTTTGTGCAGCGATACTGATGACTGAAAATGAAACGCCTAAAAGAAAACAAACCTAAAAAAGTGATTTCTGAGCCACTGGTGTTTTCTTGCCTGGCAATTTCTCTTTGTTCTGTTTCATGACATCAGCCTCAATGGTTGAAAGGGTGTTCTGGGCCAGACGTCAATCACTGTGTCTGACATAAACAAAAATAGCTAAAAAGACATGCCAGCATCTTCCTTTTGTTTTCCCATTAGCTCCATTTTTCTTTTCAGAGGCTGACAAAAAATTACTGCCTCCGAGTGAATTCAGTAATGTCAGTATATATCTAATATCTAGGAGACCTTTTGTTTTAGCTTTACCGGGCTTAACCACAAAAGACACTTGACATTGACAAAGAGTCTGTCAAATACACAATGATCAGTGCAGTGAAATCTCTCATGACAGAAGGGCACTATTCTGCACCCCCAGCCTGCAGCAGCCTATCTGAGTAAAATGTGCTGGAGCACACGCAGCAGCTGAACCATTGCAGAGCAGGCCATAAGCTGAGATGTGTCTTGTTTAAAGTGTCATAGTATATTAGTGTAATTAAAACCGCCAAAAGAATAGAAAAGATAGATGGAAATGTTACATTACTTGTTTCTAGAGATTAACCTCCAGCCAGAACTGAAATACAGAGACACATTTTGCATGTCTTAGAGCTCTGATATGGAAGAAAACAAGCCTGAGAGTATGTCTCTTGAAGTGTGAGACATGAAGTCATAGTTCCTGTATTTACACAATAAAGCAGAAATAGCGTTTCAGACAGGCACACTGTTTTCTCTCTGATTACAGCTCCCGTTGTGGCTGTACTCTGCAAAGCAGCTGTATCATCTCTCAGCTACTTCCCTTTTACTCTCACTGCCTTCATGCTGGGAAGGTCTTGAGGACCCTTGGGCCCACGAATGTGCTGGTGTCAATGCCTTCTGCTCCCTTGGCATCTGCCAGCGTTGCGTGGGCCCAGCCTAGAGGCAGAGCACCCTGTGCCTATGGTGTCTGCAGAAGCCACAGCTCAGCTTCAGACTCAGCAACACCCAGCTAGGAAGATGTTTGAAGAATGGCTTCAGTCTGACCTTTATATACCAGGCTGCATGCTTGCTTCTCTGTTGAGTCTATAGATAAAACTGTATGGCCTTCTGAAATCGACTCTGAAAATTATGTTCCCAGCACTGCATGTTTTCCTTCCCATGCATCATTACCTGTGATAACTATTCAAGCCTAACTAGTTGCGATCTCTGTTCTAACCACGAGGCAAGTTGTATCTGGTGGTGAAAAACCCTTGGAGTTTTTATGGACCTGTTCAGCTGTATCGGCTGAACCTTGGTTTATCCAGTATCTGGAGAGGACCTCATCTGGCTTCAGCAGTTCTGAAACATACAAAAGCAGCATGGCTTTCTTCTAATGTAAGCCTTACATTCAAGGAGAAGATGCATTAATCAGGTAGGTCTCATGTTCATTTCTTCCACTATAAATGAACTTCAAGGCCTTGCCCCATTAGTTTATCAGTTTAAAGTCAAGAAATGTTAAATATAGGCCTTACATTTTAGGTTTCCTCATACTTCCTCTATTTCCCAGCTTTAAATATCAGTTAATGACTTCTCCATATAGCACTTCTCTTTAATTTCTGGGCAGAGGCTGTAAATGTGCACCGTTAGTCAAAACCATGTTATCTGCGTTTAGTGTTGGCTTCTGGAGCCCTCACCACCAAGTTACCTTGCAGTCGCATCTCTCCTCACATGATTTTCTGAGTACTGCCAGGAGAAGAATGGAAAATAACTATGAAATAAAAGCAGATTCTGCTCCCATTACAGGCAATGAAAACTGTGCTTTTACTTCTACTTACTCATAATAGTGGGGGGAAAAATGAAGTGGAAACAAGCACAACAAAACACCTCTGCCAGCTATCTATAAGCTAACCAAGGCTTCCACTAATGAGGTGGTCTGGCATTTTGAGAAAGACAGTTTTTTCTAGAAATGGAAAAAATATGCTGTTTTTTTCCTTCAACTCTGAGAGCACAGCAAGGGAGTAAGAAATTGTATTTCAAAAAGGGATAGCAAACTTTTAATGCTGTCTGTATTAGTTAATACTTACAGACACCAGTGCAGTTTCTTGTCAGTTGGATGTTTTTGCATATTTGTTTGTTAGATTACTAAATACTTTCCTAAAAAGTGGTTATTTGCTGTATTTACAGATTCATCTCAGTGACTGTGAAATTCCTGAGGATGTCATTACTTTCAAGTCAGATTAAGGGAGTAATTTCCAGGTAAGATATTCTAGAAGATAATTCAATACCATGGACAATTGCATAGTTTATTAAACAGAACAGTACTGTTTGTGGAAAAGATAATAATCTAGATCACAAGATAGCACCAGATTTTTTGTTATGATCTCCAGATGTCTTTGGGAACTTAATGGTTCAAGTTCAAGTCTAATCTGCATGGCAGAAACCTGAGTTCCAGTTTCCTCCTCTCTGAGGCCATGTGGGGAAACATTTTCTCCCCAGGGACTGCAGAGGACAGGCTGCTGTGGTTTGCTTGTGCTTTGGCAAGAGTATTCACCACTCTGCTAGCTGCTCCTGGAGTGCCCAGTGGTATCAAGTGCAGAAAAGAAAAGCTTCCACCTTTACTTAGACAGTGTGGTGTTCAGGCCTTTCTAATATATACCCATCAGAGCTGGCTGTATGTTTTCCTGAAGGCCACAGGTATCCAGGAGGTTCTGGTGAGTCATGTCTGTCTCTGAGCTTGACACGGTGTTAGCTCCATTGCCTATTTTAGGTAGATGGTGGTACAGGTAGACAGTGGTGGCTAATGATGCAATGATCTCTGAGTGCATTTGCTTTTTCATTTCAGCTTAGTTGGGCCAGAAAGTAAGAAAGAGCTCCCAGAGCAGGGCAAGCGTCTTACATGACACCACAACACAAAAATGGCTTACAGCTACTTTTCCTTCATGAAAATCTGTACAGAAATTGTCAGCTGGGGACTTTGTGAGTTTCTGTCTGAAGTCAAAAATTCAGTGTAAGTGCACAAAAGAGTGCGAGGAGAGAGCATTTCAGCTCCTTCAACTCTGTGCACAAAACCTCTCAGGGCTTCAGATAGGATTTTAGCATTTCTCACAGTCTTCAAATGTTGTGCTGTGTAAGGATGTGCTTATACATAATTTTGTAATTGAAATGGCATGTTTACTGTTCCATTTCATGCTTGATTGTGTTTTTTAAACACCTTTACTCATGCTGCTAGAAGTGGGATTATAATTAAAATGTCCTGTTGAACACCTTGTTCAGTTCAATGAAGGCATAATAGAAGTATAAATACTTGTTCTCGTTGACTCTATGATGTCAGCACAACAAATGCAGTAGATGTCAGGAAACTAATCTCTTTTTTAGCAAGGCATCTGTAAAGAGGGAGGGGGAAGCAGAATCTGTGGCTGGGCAAAGCAAGGAGCTCTCTACAGGCGGACAGGAAAGACTTTGAGATACCATTAACCTCTTAGGTACAGTGAACCTGAAGTTCCAAGAGGCTTTCTGAAGTGTTGGCAGACATACTGAAGGAGTTCAAGGCGACAATATTATTCTTACATAAAGTCTTTTCTCTAAAGATTTCAAAGTGTTTTCCAAGCACTAGTAAGTCAAGCTTCAATAAACAGGTTCATGTTATTATAATATCTGTGATATATATGTGTTAACTAGGGCATGGAACGTTTGAGTGATTAGCCAATTACTGGCAAGAATTAGACAGGAATTTGTTTCTCTATAGTCCCTTCTCACAGTCCCTTGGCCTAAACACTAGGCAGTACTTTCTACAGTAGTTACTAGGAAAAGCTGAGTTTGGTTGTAAAGTGTGAAAGAGTAATATGCTTCTTACTATTTCTGTTCTGCGTACAGTTATGCAGACTTCATGTCTTTCTGGTAGGACTGAATTACAACACAGAGTTCAAAGTCCAGTGGTTACAGCACTTCAGCATGGCAATAATGGTTTAATTTTCTTGTACTCTTAGTTACCACCTGCGAAGAGATTCCTACCTATCCTGGCAGGCAATTGTTCAGTCTTATGGAGCTTCAAATAACTTTACAGCTTGAAATTCTGAGTAAGTAGGAAAATTTCAATATTTAATCTTATGTTTGTTGCTTTGTTGGGCAATTTACTCAGATACTTTGGCTAGTATTCTTCCTCTGAAAAGACAGGGAAAATGACATCATCTGTGTTCATTGTGCTCTTCAACTGCTGTAATAGTGTTTTTAATATACTAGATACTAGGCTTTACACTGTACTTGCACCATGAAACATTATGTTTGTGTCCTTTCACTGACTGAAAGAGGGCTCTCAAAACCAGTCCCAAGATGTACAACATTTCTGTGCCAGAGCAGGACTCACCAGTCAGTGGCTGCCTTGCAGGGAAATGTACATGATTTCTATAAAGCAGGTAAATAAGCAGACCCAGAGGGTGTGCAAATTGCCTTCTGTGCCCAGTTTCAGTTCCATCAACTATAAACTCAGCAGATGTCTTGAGGGAAGGTGGTTCACAGGATTTTCTCTTTAGAAAAGCTGTGAGAAAGCTACAAAGTAGGAGGTTTTCCTTCTGGGACAGAGGAAGAAGATGGTACATAGGACAGACCAACCCAGTGCTTAAAAAGATTCACTGGGATAAGTCTACTGAACATGCAAGACAAAATGTACAAGAATGTTTTTGTCAGATGGGATTGCCGCAAAACTTAGTGGATTTCTTTGAGTGTCTCATTATAAGTACAGGTGCAGCTCTACACACCCACACGTGCTGTGTTTATTTTAGTGTGTGATCATATAAATACCTGCAGGTGTGAAACTGAAGAGATAGCCGTGCTGAGGCATGAATATGGAGTTCCACATCTGTATTTACTGCCTTTTTCACACAATGAACTAGTGCAGTCTGTGGGTTCTCTTCCCACCTCCTACATGCACTTTGTAAGTAATTTTGAAGGAAATTCAGTCCTGGTAAATACATTTAATGGATGGATGTCAAGGTATAGAATCAAAATACATGAAGGTGAAGGAGTATGGAACAGCCATCAGTTCACTGTATTGCACATATATATACAACATTAGAAGAAGACTAATTTCAGATAAAGAAGGTCACATCAGGTTAATATATGGTCATAAACCCATAAAATTGGAATTTAATGTGCCTTTTGAGGCACCTAAAACTTCTGTTGGCCTTCAGTACAGTGGCTGGTTTCTCTCTTCTGGCACACACAGAGATGTTTCCTTGTCTGTAATACTGTCAGACAGTCTGTAATACGTGGGGTACAAATCATGGCTACTGCAGAAACCTTTGATTCGTGTGCATGTAAAAATCTCAGTTGTGGTATTGCATTTATGCAAGCTGTTGCATTAAGTATTCATCTGATGCTAACTACCTGGTTACTAAGGCCCTCCTCTGTGTCAAAAATAGAAAACAGCTAAAGGATATTAACTGGGGACGGTATTTTGCATGTAATGGTTGCCTGCAGAGACTTAATGTTCTGAAAGTTTCACACTTTTTGTAAGGCCTTCAGTGATAACTTCGTTTTTTCAGAGAGAAAAATAAACCTTCCAAAGTTCCTTTGAACATTTCCACAGCCTTTCATAGTGTTAACTGTGAACGTTACGGTGTCACGTTCTTAATGAGGAGGTCTGGGAGCAGTGTTTTAGGAGTCTCTGCTGCTTTCGTTGTGAAAACTATCTCAGGATGCTTTGGGATTATTTGGCAGTAACTTCCTTTTGCCCCATGATTCCACAGGGATCTTCTCTGTTACCTTCTGTTTGTTATATTCATTTGAAGATATTTTGGAGAAAGCGTGGAACTTGAGAGCATTCAGGAGAACCCTGTTCATGCCTCCGAATGGCTGAAGACAGGGAATGAGTTTTGCTGTGACAGTAAATGTGGAGGAACCTCACTGCTCAAAATTCAATTCAGCATTTTTTTTTTCCTTAAATAGTGCTGCAAAGGAGGAAAAAGACAAGGACAAGTTTTTGTTTCTGATATGAACGTCTCTGCTTTGTCCAGAGGAACCACGGCCGCCATCTGTGGCTCGTGATAGTGACTGTGCTCTGTGCTATGGAGGAAGGGACCAGAAGCAGCTAGAGCAGTAGAAGAAATAACGCTGTGTGAACAAAGACTTTAGCTGAGGCAAATTTACTTCCCTGAGAATTAGCCGGGGTATCTCTCCATGACACACTTACTTTAGAATCACAGCATGTTGCAGTTATTAGACTCTGGCAGGCTCCTAGGTAGGAACCGTGTCCAAGAGCCTTTATTTCATCTGCTCCAATTGAGAAGAGTGTGGCAGTTTCTTTTGGTTGAGCCTTGCTATAACGATCTGAGCTTTAGTCACCGTGAGGCTAGCACACTGCAAAGCATTCAGCTGGTGTTACAACCAGAGACAACTGAGCTCCAAGAGTGAGTGCAGACTGTGTCTATCTACTTATTAAGTGACGGGTCATGTGGAGTGCCCATTACCCAGTAATTGGTGCTAGCTGCCAGTTAGCATTCAGCAGGACTTGGAGCATTTGTATAGCCCTTACAGACCAGAGTGGCCTGGGATTGTTCTTGCCTTATTTGCTGCAACTGTAATCAGATTGGTGGCTCTCTGCTTCTCAGATCTACCAAACTCAAACTGAAGGGCACGGGGGAGTGTGGGATCTCCACGGGGAGTTCAGCCAGAGGGACACCTGGGTGTCAGGGCTCTGTGGTAAGGCTGCACTCCACTGACCCCGCTGCTTTCCTTGGCTTGCAGGTTCCTTCCATGCACCACAGGAGGAGAGGGAAAGGATGGAATCTGTGGTAGGTGACACAATGCCTGCCCGATCGTGCCCAGCTCTAAGTCTTTAAAGATGAGACCCTCGAGCGTTTTCTGGCCTCATGGAGCCCACAGGCAGCACTCAGGTGAGGAGTTCAGAGACACAAAGATGGGGAAGTCTTTCCAGAAAGGACTGCATAGGCAGACGCACACACATATCGCTGTGTAAGGTACACGCTGCATGCAGCTTTGGTTTGGGGAGCCCTTTTGTTCTCAGGCTGCCAACTGCGGGCACCGCTGTGAATTGCAGCAGGCTGCGGGGGAAGGAGGAGGAAAGTGCAGGCAGTCCTGCGGGTCAGCACGGGGAGCGATGACCTGGGCGCACACGGGAGCAGGACGGGGCTCTTTTCACACCATTACTTCCCGCGATATTACGGTTCTTTTTTAAACCACAAAGCAGAGCGGCACGAGGCCCAGAGGTTAGCAAGGTGGTGGTTGAGTGCGTGCGAACGGAGTGCTCTCTACAGTCCCGCGCCCGCGGAGCCCGGCTCTGCGCCGCGCCGGCCCCGGCAGCCCTGCGCCTGGCGGCAGCGGGCGCGCTTCGCCGGGTTGCCCGGGAGGTGGCGCCATTGATCGCCGAGTGAGGGGCGGGCGGGCGGGCCCGGGAAACATATCGCACCCCCCCCGCCCTGTAATTTAGGAAGTATTATAGCCGAAGTGTTTTCAACTGATTATTATGCATGAGTAAAAATTCCATGAATGTGTAACATTTTCGCCCGTATTTCCCTCTTTTATAACATCATTTAAATTCCTCATTAATAATTTAGAAATGTTCTGGGTTTTAATCACTTTTCTCATCACCGCCGCCTCCGCGGCGGAGCGCTGCCCGTTACCTGAAGGTGACATGGAGGCGGCGCTGCCTCAGAGGCACTGCCCGGCCCCGCTTCTGCCCGGCCCAGGGACCCGCGCTCCTTCCATAGGCAGAGCAGCGTACCAACACCCGGGTCTGAGCAGGTCGCTGTTAATAAAAATGGTAAAAAAAATAATAAAAAAAATAATAATCAGGATTTTTTTGTTGTTGCATCTGAGTTTAATTATGGTGGTATTTGTTTGATAGCTTGTTACTGTAAATAAAAGAGATAAAAGCGGCCCTTCACTCGAGTAGCTCTAGAGCTGTGAAATATGTACCTAATTAAAACTATTGGTGTAAGAGGCTAATAAAGTACATGTGCCTACTAGATGTCTTATTCTAATGAATCTCGGCTAATTTGCTTTGAGTGATGAATTTCGGTGTTAGTAGTAAGGGCTGAATAATGATGGAATTTATCACGAGGTGCGGGGACTGCTGGAGGACCGTGGGGGCTCAGGGAGAGGCAGGGAGAGCCCCTGGGTGTGGGGCTGGCTGCTGTGCTGCAGAGCAGCAGGGCTGAGCTCCGGCCTCAGCCTGGAGGCTGCCAGCGCCCAGCCCAGGCCTCGGAGGGCTCCGTGTAGTGGCGCAGGAGTGCTGGTGAGTGCCATCCTCCCATCCTCCCCTTTTTCTGCCGGCGCTGGTGAGGAATGGGCTGTGGCATGATTCTCCAGACTCCCAAACCAAGCGCAGATGGGTTATCTAAAGCATTTCAGATGGAGCTTTGGTCTTGTGCCAGCAGCTAATCAAAGTCTTAATTCTGGAAAAGACAAAGGCCGGGCTTTCCAAGCTTCCTTCCTCTGGTTTCTCACAGAGATGTGGCACTTCTCAAACCCTTCTTGCCCTGTGCACTCCCTGCATCATGCAGGCTGTGGGGCTGTGGGCAGCAGGCAGCTT
>PPHD01001857.1:0-39517 GCA_002909625.1 Bambusicola thoracicus
AAGGAAGGAAGGAAGGAAGGAAGGAAAGAGAGATAACACCATGTTATCATTTCTTATTAATTCTGCACCAACATATATCCCAAGGCTCCAGATGGAAGCAGAAGACCATTCTGTTAACTAGATGGTAGGAGATCAGCTCTGCTGTGAAAAGTGCAGTGGGATATTTTACTCAGGATACTTTACCCACGAAGCAACATAAGAACATGAGAACTCATTGCAGCAAGACAGTTGTAGCTACACTGCAAATGGAAATCATTCAGTTTCATTACTCTGCCATCTTCTTTATCTCTTATTTTACCTTCACAATAAATCATCACTCCAGCACTCGTCATTGTGTTGAAAATATTCACAAAAATATTTAGAACTTAAATATTCTTTAAAGAAAACTACGAAGTTTAAGAGTTCATTTCAAATAGAAAATCAAATCAGTCTACAAAGTATCCAGAATGGCTAATGAAGCTAGGTTCTCCCTAGATAGAAATTAAATATGAGTTGGTGCCATCAACAGAGCTTCACTGATTTTTATCCCTTCCTATAAATCTTTCGTGGTAGGTAATTAAGGCAACAAATCCTTGGTTTACTGCAATGACAGACCTGTTTTACATTTTGTTCAGTGTTAGGAGAAATAGTCATTTATCCCACATTTAAGATTGCATGCATTCCTAATTTCAATTCTTTTCTTTCCAGCCTTTGTCTCCACACTCAAACATGTCTGTTCTCCCTTTTACTATAGGGACTGGCATATCCTGATCTCACAGTTATTTTCTGAGCTCAGGAAACCATTGTTAGAAGACTGTAAGGTAATACTGAAGCAAGGACCAAGGTCAGTTATTTGAGAATTTCCTCCAGATCTATGTTTTCAATATTTGAAAGATCTTCAAAGGCACAAAAATTAGTTCAGGCAATCATTACAAATATAGATCATATCAAGTATGACTATTCAGCTCAAACAGTCCTCCAGTACATTCTCCCATGAGACCTTGGGGGGACAGGTACCTAGGGTGCACATCATACACAGCCTAGGATCCTATTTAAGATAATAAGATCATAGGATCCTATTTCTACAGAAAAATCCTTCACCTCTGGTAGCGACATACAGTAATAATCTCTCATAGCACTACATTTGCCACAGAAGACCAAAAGAAGGTCTAGGGCAGGGTGCAGCCAATGGAAATGCAAGCCAGACTTTACCAATCGTCCAAGAAAGTCTCACTCTTTCTCTGATGCAGCCCACAGAGACTTCTTAGACATGATCTTGGACGGCTTGCTCAGGATGGATTTGCAGCTGCAGACATTTTTCAGAAGCTGTGCATCTAAGTTTCACATATTGTAGAATGGCAGAGTGATTTACAGTGTTGTCAGTGTCTCTACACTTATGCTATATAAAGCATCAGGTGAATATCTCAATACCTCTGAATGACGTCTAAGCCTAAGCCAGCCTAAACATGCCTGCACTGTAGCAATGGTTGCAATGTGACACACTTTCAGCACTTATTAGCCAGGTTGCTGTGCAGTAGCAATGAAAAACTAATGAAATAACATTTTAAAAGAGATCTTTAGAGTTGGAAGGTACCTTTAAGGATTCTATGTTTCTGTGATTCTATAAGATTGATCTCTAGTCCTTTTAAAATGTTACTTAATTAGCTTTTCATTGCTACTGCATAGCAATCTGGCCAATCTTACATGAGCTATTACAGTATATGATGGGACATTCCCATTTTTCACTGGACTTTCTTATCTTGAGTGAAGGGTTACAAATTCATTAACTGGTCAACAAGTGACAAAGTACCTTCTATGTCACCACATAGGTAATTATAAAGAGCACATTGGCAACTGCTTATTTCTTTTTATCTCTTCTGCTATATCTGAATTACATTAGGTTCCAGCTGTCTGTCCAGAAAATAACAAATAATGTCATTAGAGAGACAATGAGATTCAATTCCTTTTCCTCAGAGACAAATCAAGCTATTGTCACAGCAGAGGTGGTTTCCTCTGCATTCTCAGATAATTAATATGCATTTGAAGAGATGCTGGAGATGATCACTTATGAGGCATGACAATTAGGGTTGGGAAGAATGGAATGAATAAAGAAATGTGCCCCAAATGAAGCACTGTATATAATATCACTATCCTTATAGTCTTGGCACCCAGATGTCCATGTGGCAGTCCCAGCGTAGAACGTACACACATCAAAAAATGCCATCCTGAAAGAAACAGGAAAATATTTCCTTTTCTACTGCTGTAGTGATACCAGTTTACTTAAGTAACTATTTGACAAGCATTTTTTCTTGGTTTTCTTTAAACTCTTTAGAAATTAATATGAAGTAAGCCAGAAAGAGGAGTGTTATACTTAATTAGATCAAGAGAATCCAGGTGAGTATTCAAGTGGGAAGTAATATGAATGGGATTATTCTACTTACTAATCACTCCCTGAATGAAACAAATATAGCTGTATGAACAGCATTTGGCTCACTTTAGCCCACCTACCGAACATGCCAAATTTTAGTCAAAAAGAATACTTTGGTTAAATTCTATCCAGTTCACAATGCAACATTTTCTTTGTCAAAAGCTGGGGGTAGTACAGGGTCTACCAAGGCGTGGATGCACATTTGTTTGATGAGAAACCTTAAGATAGGAAGATCAGAAGATAAAAGAAAATATCTGAGGACATCATGTCAATTCTTTACAGCAGCTGAGGGAGGTGTACCCAAACTCATCCATCAGAGCTCTAAATGACCTCTAAATTGGAGACTCACCAGTGTCAACTGGAGAGTGAAGTCAAGATTAGAACTCAAAAGTCTTAGCTGGACCACTCTGTAATCTTGGCCTGAGACAGTTCCTGGCTGACAGAGAGAGACCCTTACAAATGCAATGCCTTAGGCAGTTAAAATAGCAAATGTCGTTGATCAAACACATTTTGAAGCACTGGTGTTGATATCAATAAAACTATTCAGAACAAATAACCTTAATGTTGGCAGAGCCATGGATGAGGATAAAAAATTCCCATGGGCCTGGTTTTACTCAGAAAGAAGTCAATAGCAAAATTCTGTCTGACCTGAATGATAGAGGACTGAACCTTTCATTAATACTGTGGTGTTCAGATACTGCCCCATCCACATCAATTTATCACAACTATGCCTTCATATTTAAAACACATTTCTTCTTCCAGTTAAAAAAGAATTGCAAAGATATTCTTATTACTGTAGGGATGTTCCCCTGCTACAGGAAAATCTCATGTTTACGGCCTTTTGCAGACTGAATAATTATTGTTGTAGCCAATTGCAAATGGGCATCCAAACTCCAGAGGAATTTTTGTGAAATTGCCCACAGAACAGGGCAAGAGGTTGGGTTTTCAGAAAATAAAAGGATCACAACCATATGGTCTAGGGAAAATGTGTTTTAATGTACAAGTTCTGGTCTGTTCTCAATTCCTCTCTCGTGTCTTAATTTGACAGGTAGTGTAGTGCTGCTAACAGTGAAGTCATCTAGAGCACACAGTATAACTCAAAGCTCAATTCTTGCTGTTGAAAAGGAAAAAAAAAAGTGTTATTAGCCATGCCTGTTAGAAATAATGAGAAGAATGTGAGAAGTGTAAAGGAACTGATGTTCAAGACAACAACTTTCACTAGCCACCTTAAAATCTAAGCAATGGAGGGAGAGAATAGCAGATGCCCCTTATCCATCCCTCCATATAGGAGGAAATACAGCTATATGACATATATTTTAATTGGATTTTCTCTAACTCTGCATTTCAATCAATAATTTTGGTGGGAGGAGAGGAAATCATCTCCTTAATACATTCATCTGCATTAATCACTGCTCCTCGCTTTCTGCAGAGGCCAAAGATAAAAGAACTTTAAAAAATCAGAGTCATTGAATGTCTTGGATTGAAAGAGACCTTAAAGATCATTGAGCTCCAAACTCCTGTCTTGGGCAGGGTTACCAACTACTAGACCAGACTACCCGGGACCCCATCAAGCCTTGAATTCCTTCAGAGATGGGGAATCCACAGCTCCTCAGGACAAAAGATGTAGGAACTTTCATCTTATGGGTTCAGGTAACATTCTGTGGTTGTCCATAACCTTCTGTGCCCTTTTCCAAGCATTCTAGCAGCATCAGAAAATGAGAAAGTAGAGAATTAAGTAAATAGCTAGTACCATAGAATCATAGAATCATAGAATCATAGAATGACCTGGGTTGAAAAAGAGCACAATGATCATTGAGTTTCAGCCCCCCTGCTATGTGCAGGGTCACCAACCACTAGACCAGGCTACCCAGAGCCACATCCAGCCTGGCCTTGAATGCCTCCAGGGATGGGGCATCCACAACCTCCTTGGGCAACCTGTTCCAGTGTTGTCACCACCCAGTGAATAAAGTAGGAATATCCAAAAGCATTTCATCAGTGCTAGCGCTTCTCAGAAAGATGGTCCTACATGTTCAACATCAAGACTGGATGGAGAAACAGTCACAGAGAAACAGTTTCCCAAATTGATTGAAAGCATCTGAATTCCTGGAATTCTCAGAGGTAGCCTAGATTCCAAGCATCTAACATGTTTCCCTGCATGAGTTGTACTAACTTGATTCATTGCTTCTGGAGAAACCATTTGCTCGAGGCCTTAAAAAGTCTCTCAGGAGAAACTTTTTGATATCAGAAATTCATTCCATGCTCATTATCTTCATTCTCTTTTCTGTCTCTTTCCTGTCAGATTTCAAGGTCGCAGTGCTGCATCAGTTGCACTGGTGTATTTCCATGCCAGTTGATTTGCTTAACTAGAGGAACCGTTTGAATACAGATTCTAGATTCTAGAGAAAACTTAGATTCTTAAGAATCTAAGAGAAAACTGAGCAAAATGAGAAAGCTTTGCTTTTATCTAACATTCATCAAAGGAATCAATGTATTTAATTGCTGGGAAGAGAGATACTTCATTAAATAATCTACTCCTACATATTGGAAAGTATGGAACAATTTAGAAATATAGGGTCTGTTAAGTATGGAACCAAAAAAATGCACAGACCTGTGCTATATTTCATTATCATCTTCATTTTCCACTTCTGGCGAGGCAGACCTACTGTTTCATAGAATGTGATGGAAGGTGGACTCCATTTTGAAGCCATGTTTAGTTACAGAAAGCCATGCCTCTTCCTTGGGATTTGCTTCCCTTTTACGGGGTCTTTCACAAGGCAATTAAGAGTTGAAATGTCTTTTCTACATCATATGATCTCAGTGTGGTACAGATTGGAGAGACTATAATTCTCCAATGTGTGTTTGTGCTAAACATAGCTTAGGATATTTTTTGTTTTGTTTTGCTTCGTCTTCCTTCTTTCTTCTCCATTACTTTGAAATTCTCAGTTTGTTAAAACTCTTCTTTGTTCTATTTTAATTTCATAGTCATTAAGGGTGGAGTCTTCGGCCTTTTACCTGCCCACTGCAGGTCTTCATAACCTCTGTTGTATCTGTTGTTCATGTTCAAGAGCAGAGAACAAGCTTACATTCTATCCTGCCCAACCATTTTAGGGCTCCAAGGGTTTAATACTCATAAATAAAAATTGTCAAAATAACCCATACCAAATAGTGAGTGTTAGCTCCTTTGGTAAAGGAAAAAAAAAAAAACATTGAATTATGTGCATGAAAATATGAAAGGGAGAAGCTCTTTAGAGTATAATCTTCTGTGATTTTAACTCTATGGGAGAAAAAATTGTGGGATGTATGGAATTGCACTTGTGAGTTATGGAGAGTTTTCTGGGATTTATGGGTCTCCACCTTTAAAAGGACTTTACTTGGTGTTAAATATGTATATCTGTTTACCTAGGGCCAAAAGAGAGGGCAGAAATGAACAGCGCTGCATGCATCCGTAATGTGTACTGGCTTTGTTTCCTTAATGTATTTATGGTTGCTTCACTTGCAGCATCTTTAGTACAGTTTCTTAGGTAATTAATTTTAAGGGTCCCTCCATCACTCATTGCCTGCACTATCTCACCCCTTCCTTTGCCCCATCAGCTTTTCAGTAGCTGTCAATCCCCGAGGCCAGTTTAAACCATATTTGACAGAGATCTAAATGTTTCAAAGTTACGTGATAGGTCTTGTGGAATTTTACAACTGGCAAAAATGATTCATTAATTAGTAAAACACACATGCTTTGGGGAACTGATTCATCTGACCTGTTTTACACATTTACTGAGATATTAAACATCCATGAGATAGGTCTGTCCCTTGAGACATTCCTTCTTGCCATCTAGTTCAGAAGGAGCCCAGACAACTAGATCATACATAAACAACTTTACAGAAGACATCTAAAGTTGAATCCTGCGTCTTGGTCTTTAGCTATTTGGATGGAGACCTGGGCTGCCTGATCTGGTGGGTGGCAAACCTGCCCATAACAGAGAGATTGGAACTGGGTGATCTTTAAGTTTCCTTACAACCCAAGTGATTCTATGGTTCTATGATTCTATTATTCTAATCTGAGACAGCTACATTTACATAACAGTCTTCAACTGAAGCATACCCTTGTGGTCCAACTCTATTGCCTAGAAAGTGATTTTTATTGATATTTCAAATGATATTTCTGCTCAGCATCAGGGGAGGATTTCCTGGAGAACAGAAGTTATGCAGGCCTTTTTTCCAAACTATTTCCAAACACCTCTTACAAAACCTGCCCCCAGTTTTGTGACGAAGCCTTAGAAGGAAAACATCTCTTCATCCTACCAGTATAATTGAAAATGAAAATATCAAATCCTTCACAAATTTCTCCAAACATATAATTCATTTTTATATGTCCAATCAGGAAATCTGAAATACTCCATTTGCCTAGGTTGACCAATCATGCTCTAGTGGTGAGCATCCAGAAGCAGATGCATTGGAAACCTGTTAACATGAAACATTCATAGAATTCTTCCTGCATATGCACTAAAAAACAAAAAAGAGTGCCTTTAGTATCAGAACTAAAAGACAAAAGTAATTGAATACACAGAACAAAACAAACTGGTTATTCTGTTTCAAATGATAGAAACAGGAATTTGGCACAATCACCTTCTGGCACAGCAGTACAGAGCAACAGATTCATCTTGTGAAAAAGCCATCCCACTGCTAGTTAAGCCTGCATATGTTAAACCTCATTTCTCCTACAGAACTGGGCTTTTCACAACAGTAGCTTGGCAGAATAACAGGCAAATCTAGTAGGGTAGGTGTCAAGAGGTTTTCCCTGAGTCAAGCTTGAAGAAAACAAAGTTTTCTTGAAAAGAGAGCAAGGGACTGGGACTGGAGAAGCAGAACTAACGCAGGAGAAGTCAGTTAGCTGAGCTAACAGCTGATGCAGTCCACTAATGACTACTACAGCTATATATCTGAATGTCACTGGGGAATCATGTTCATTGGCTGAGTCATTAGACTTGAGATGGTTTCAGGCATAGTGCTTTGACAGAAAAGGCAGAAGAGTTTAAGAATCAACAAGAATTTGCTGCAGAGAAGCTGAAGAGTCCTATTTGACCAATCAAATTAGGCATCAGACCCCAGCTATAGCATCCCAAATGCCTTTTCTCTTTAACTTTCAAATATAGTTCTTTGCATTGAACCTAACAACAATTTGGCCCAAGTGGGACATATCTTTACAAACTTCATGCTCCATATCTGAATTTCAATGTGAATATTATGCACAGGCTCCATCTAGTAGCTACTGCTTTATGTCTTGTTCTGTGCTTGCATGTTCAAATTGGCTGTTCAGTGTTCCTGGTGATAATATATGGCCTGGGTTCTGATTTTGATTGATGATGCGTCTCAAAGACATGAGAAACTGAATTCTGTACAAAATTCACAGCAGCAGCTGTGATTGTCTGGGGTAAAGTGCACACCAAAGACAGCACAAAATCTGAGCAAAAAGCTTCCTCCATCAGTAGAATCAGTTTCTTTTCTAGAATAGACAAATAAACCTTCTGAAGCAGCATTTCTTTACTGTGTAGGTGATGGAGCCCAGAGTTACTGTGGAGACCCCTCCTTGGAGATCTTCAAAATCCACCTGGACATGGTCCTGGACAACTTGCTGTAGGTGTCCCTGCTTGGGGAGAGGTTAGACCAGATGGACCCAGAGGACTCTTCCAACCTCAGCCATTGGATGATTCTATGAAATCAGCAGGAATTTTCTTAGCTCCTGCCAAGAAAATCAGGCTATGTCTTTCTCTGCCCCTTAATCTACTGCTGACATGATACCTTCTGGTTATGCCAGCAAAGTCCTTAGAAAGCAACTCTGGCAATGCGAATTTGAGCATCTCCTCTGCTGGGCCATCTGCAGCTGTACTTTACCATGTCTCTTGTCAAGAGTGTCCTCAGGATGAGGCCAAAGATGTTTGTGGCATAACACTAAAGTGCCATCTGCTCTCTGCACAGAGCCTGAGGAAAAAGAGCACAACTTGATTAAGGAGGAGATAATTGATCAAAACAATTGCAGAGCTTAGCTGCAATTGATGAGTTTCAAGGGAATATGCACTAGAATAACAGACTGGCTTTTTTCCAGTTATCCTAAATTGTTGTCCTCTCAGAATGTGAAACCAATGACAAATTGTAGTCCACATCCAATGTCCAGCTGCTTGGGCATAGTTGCTAAAAATTATCTATACAAGTTCATATAATCCCATCAGCACTTGGATCTTCAGTGACATTCAGTAGCTTCATCTACTTCATTTAAAACATCAAAGACATCTGGGGGAAGAAACAAAAAACTGGTTCATGTTCTCCATCTAGTTCTCTAATGTTAATGGAAAGGCCGTTTGGCCTAACAAGTAAAGAAACAGGTCATCAGAGAGCAGCTCTGTATTTCACTTCAGTTTATGCTGTTGACCAGTGAAAATGGCTTCTGGTTTCCTCCTTTCTACTCTTCCTACTTCAATTTCTTGCTTATTTTGTCTTTATAAATAAGAGTGGTCTTCAGGACATGAAGAGCTGATCTTGCCTAATCATATATATCCTTCTTAATTAGTCTAGAAGGAATAGGACAACTTCAGAATTACCCCAGCCTAGTCATTGGATCCCATCAGATATAAGTTATCACACCTTATTCTAAATGTCTTAAGCTAAAAATCCCACCGCCAATAAAGCATAATGGGCTAAGTGTCAAATCTGTCTAGACTGTTCAATCATTCTTCTGATCCACAATCAGAAATACCTATTGATAAAATCAGAGCTTACTATGTCAGTCTAGGAAGGGAATTTCTAACTCTCAAAAATTAGTTCTGTTTAGACAGTAAAATTATTTCGTGATTACAGACAGAATACCTCTGAAGTTATCTACTCCCCTCCCTAGAAAACCTTTTGCCCTCGAAGTACACGCTCCCACTCTCCAATATAATAATAATAATAAATTAAATGTTTTCTTCTTTATCCAGCTCTGAATATTTTCAAAAATAGACCTTTTTCAAATATAAACCTTTTTCAGAAATGGTTTACTCATCTATGAGCTTAGTGTCTTATCTATCTAGATGGCAGCCAGTTTTTTATATTGATGGATTCCTACCTAGGTTGGGAGTAGCCTTATTGATACAATTCATTACACTTTAAAGTATGAAACTCTCTAGTTGATGTCTGGAAACACTGACTAAGTTGAAGTCCATCACACTGATTTATTGAAACTGGCAGCTTGAGTCCAATGAAGAATCTGAGAACTTTTTGCCAATGCACAGTAACTTTGTTTACTCAATTGAGGATGCATCCATCTTTCAGCTGGCATTGATTATTTTTACATTTTTTTACATGTTCAGGCTGCAAAGACAATAAAAAACAATCTCACTATAAAAAGTAATTTGTTTTGGCAGAATAAAAAATGTTAAATCTTTACATGGATAAACCAAACAGAGCGAGAAAAACAATAACTCCCTTCTGTAGTATAAGGATTTTAATCTGAATCTCAGCTCACACAGTTGATTATTCCTGAGCTTACGATAGCAACATTCATTCAAACATAAGAAAATACCACAGCTTTTCTGTATTTAAGCACTGAGTTTTGCAGTGGTGGGAAAAATGAGGAAGAGTATGGGATGCACTCTTTGTAATGAATTTACCTGAAGAGAGCCATTTGCTTTTGCATGAGTCTTCATGAGTGCCATGAGCTAGCAAACATGCCCTTTTGTAACATTAAAAAGGCTTCTGGGGAGTGGTCACAAGGATGATGTCCTGGCGCACAAGTGACCAAGTTACTCTTGGAAGAGAGTATTAGGAATCTACTAAAGGGTACATATTTGGGGCACCACTACAAAAAGCCCAAAATCTGCTAGTCAATTGGTGTAGAAGGACAGGCTTGGCCATTATGGTTAGACTAAATGATCTTAGTTGTCTTTTCCAACTTTAATGATTCTACGAGGAATATGGAATCATAGAATCATAGAATGCCTTGGTTGGAAGGGACCTCAAGGATCATGAAACTCCAACTGCCCTGACACATGCAGGGCTACCAATCTCAATATCTAATACTATACCAGCTTGCCCAGGGCCCCATTCAACCTGGCCTTGAACACCTCCAGGATATCTAGTCTATCTGTGGACAGGGGGCTTATATTCCTATGTGACAGCCGGCTGGATGGCAGAGAACTGACAGAACCTTTTTCCACCCGCTGGTGTTTTGTTCTGATCATGACTGTCCACATTCCATGGTCTAGAAATCTTTACTTACACCAACGAATTGCTTTATTAACCAATACAGCTTTTTGAAAGTAAACTAAATACTATCAGCAAATTTTAAGCTTCAAAGAGTTCAGAAGATGTTCTGTGATAGTCTCCCACAGAACTTTTTCCTTTCACTGAACTCTTTTGAATGACTATAGCATTGTCTACCTGGAGAGCTTAAAGTGCTTCACAGACACTGAATAATATACCCAAGAAAACAGCAGATTCAGTCAGGAGATTGGTATTAACTATTCAAGAACTGATGGAGAGTTCACATTCAGTGATACTGGCAAGTTGAGTGGGGTTTTCAGTTCCCAGAAAAAAAATTGTGGCTGCCCAGACTTTGTGGAAATCAGGGCTTACATTTGCTTATATCTGTAAATGGAGGTTACATGTGAAGGCTGAAGAAACATTCAGAGCATACACAGAGCTAAGAAGGGAATAAGGTTAGGCTGATAGATTTTTAAAACATTGATTTGGGCCAGAAATTTCAAACGTGAACAAAAATTTCTATAGACTTTTGTCACTTTGTACAAATTGTATCAAAGAGAATCATTGTCCATGGAACATCTGAGGAACAGCAACCTGCAAATTTTTCTTTCAGTTTTCTTTTCAAAGTCTTCTCGGATCTCTATTTTTCAGTACTGGAATTAAATTTTATTTCAGGTTATTTCTATTTTATCAGTGTATCTAAAAATGGAAGGGGAAAGATAAATTGAACATTTCGTGAGATGTGTGTTAAGCATTTTTTGAATGAGCTTATCTTTAAGGAGAAAATCACAACAACCTAATTCAAATCCTATACATACTGGTTTGACCAGGAAGCCAAATATCTGTTATTTTCAGATTACCATAGTAAATACAGATCCATATCAGAACACAAACTATGAAGAGTTTAAATTTCAGTGGCATTGAGGAATCTTCTGAGTAATGTCACATGCCCTGTGTTTTCAGAATGGACTAGACATAGAATCATAGAATCATCGAATTATTAAGGTTGGAAAAGACCTTTAAGATCATCTAGTCCAACCATCAACCCATCACCACCATCACTAAACTATGCCCCTCAGTGCCACATCTACCTTTTTCTTAAAGACCTCCAGGAATGGTGACTCCACCAGCACCCTGGGCAGCCTGTTTCAATTCCTCAGCAATCTTTCTGAGAAGAAATTTTCCCTAATACCCAACCTGAACCCACCCTGGTGCAATTTAAGGCCATTACCTCTCATCCTAGAGTTCATCTCCTGAAAAGAAGCCAAACACATGTAAAACAATACTTGCATCCATGTTATTTCAATTGTTTCTAATGCTAAGATATTTAAGTTTCCTGTCGGACTCACAACATACACACTTAAAATGCATAATTTTTGCTGTTGAGGAAACATTTTTCAAATGTTATATGAATAAATCCCACTGTTACTCAAAAACCATTTCACTCAGAAGCCATGAGAAATTGGCTAACTAATAAATATCTCTTCTTGCTGCCTAGCAAAGGAAGGGAAAAAATGAATTTGTCGGCATATGTCTGGCTGTTTTCCATTCTGTTCCACACCTTGAATTACTCAGGAAGTGAGACGCTGAGAAGCATCTCAGACCTTAGCTGTCTTCTTTCATCTAGCTGACTCTGCACCTGATTATGACTTTTGTCATTTCTATGTGAATGGGCCAGAATGTGCTGTCTCTTTGGAGAAAGAGATTAAAGACGTCTTCCAACATTATTTTTCAGAGCAGCTTTGTCATTTATTCAGAATGCCCTGAGCTGGGCGGATATAACCAAAGCCACTGACAAAGCATTTGTTTGTGCTTATCTGCAGCTTCTGCAACTTCAAAAGACTGAGGTAAGCCTCTTCTGTTTGCTGGTTCACCCGACACTTCTTTAATCTAATTCCTCATGGAAGTTGGCTGTAAGTAGATTTCCAGGGGCCAACAAAGGGGATTTTCAGCCTCGTCCAGATATTCTTGTAGTGCTCCTATTTTAGTTTATGCAATAACAACAACAACAGCAACAACAAAACTCTGAAAGGCCTAAAGCACCTGCCGTCACTGAAGAGACAGGAAAGTTTGGGGTGGAGAAATTTAGGGCAGCATGATATTTATACTGTAAGTCATGATATCATGTTAAACAGGGTACACATAGAATCACAGAATGACTTGGATTGGAAGGGATACCAGAGCCAACCCGGTTTCTACCCCTCTGCCATGGGCAGGGTCTCCACCCACTGTATCAAGCTGCCCAAGGCACCTTGAACACCTTGAGGGTTTAGGCATCTGCAGCCTGCCTGGGCAACCTGTGCCAGGACCTCACCACCCTATGGCTAAAATCATCTTCCAGGTCAACCTTGCTCTTAATCAAATACTGTTGTGATACATTAAGAGCCCAAAAGATTAGTTTGTTCTCCTTTTTTCTCCTAAATTTAGGTTGAAAACATGGAGAGGACCCCCACAGAAAATGTCTATCACTAAAAGAAAGAGATGGTGTGAGCTGAAGTTTTCCTGTTTTTATTCAGACAGGTCAGCAAAGTCCTGCAAAAGACTTCAGTCTTGCGGATACATATAATACAAAGGAATGAAATCATTTTATAGAAAACTTTTAAATAGGTGAGTTTTCAGGTCAAAATGAGTGATGGATTAGTATCCAACTCGAATGGATTTCAAGTGTTTTCTGGTAAACCAGATTAGAGTGGCATCACAACTTTGGATAAAGGATTCTCCATACCTACACTTCATTCAGTGTGTATTTTGCCAATCTTTCTCTATGCAGGCAAAAATCCCTCTCCAGGAACAAAACAGAAAGAATCTTTTTGGCATTCAATAAACCTTTAGAAACAGTAAATACTTGCTGCAAATTACACTTCCCACACAGTACCCCTCCTACACAGACAGCAATGAACGCTTAATGCCCCAGGAGTGCAAAAAGGCAATTCCTCGTAAATGTTAAGTGCTGCCTGTTGCTACCTTTCAAATGTCACCTCAGACAGTTGTGATTGAACAAGCAAGGTCTGTTGCATCTTTCCTCCCCATCGCCAGTTTCCCTACGTTGTTACACATCACACTGAGTTTATATCCATACATAAATGTGCTGCATTGGTGTTAGCAGCGCAAGGCTACCAAAGGGACTCTGCGTATGCATAGAGGTGGAGGAGAGAGTTCATGTACTTGGGTGAGCTGCAGTGCAATTTCAGCTTATTTTGTTGTGTTAGAGACAGATGTCAGGCTATTTTCTAAAAAATATATATGATAAACTGTGTCTGGAAGTACTCATTTCCCAGCACTATGAGTTAAGGCAGTGTAAGCAGCCAGTTTAAGGTAGGAGATGCGCACAGTGGAAAAGTAAAATCTGTCCTTTAAAAAACATAACCTTTAAAAAAGTCTTTAAAATTCAGAAAGGTTAGTATTTAAAAAATATTTATAATTAAAAATGTATTAACAACACTGATACTTAATAATTAAAAACAATTAAAAAGTTATAATGTGGAAATGCGTAAGGCAAGAATAAAGAGGGTTAACACTCATGAAGCAGTAATAGCTCTATAATGTCAAATGAACAGACACCAGAAGGAGCACAGCCCAGGAAATCATTCTCTCTATAAATTGCAACCAGTCTTGTGCTCTGGGCACTATACAGTTGGAAAGTTTGCTTTTATGTAATCATAATATAGTCTAGCTTACTTAGTCTAGCTTACCCTTCCTGAGAAGATATTTTTCCCAGTATCCAATCAGAACCTCCCCTGGGGGACATGAAGACTATCCTATCATTGTTACCTGGGAGGCCAACCCAACTTCATTACAATCCCGTTTCAGAACAATACAAGTGTACCAAGATTTGGGGTAGCTTATAGTCTGAGAACTCCAGATGAAAAGAGATATATAAGCAGAAAAGCTACTGTTGAATAGTGTGATAAAGATTCTTTACTTTTTGAAAAAAATTCTCTTGGTGACTTTCTAACCAACAGAAGGGAAGATTCTGATCAAGTATAAAATTCTTCTGGATAACATATGTCTCTAGAAATTTCTAAGGAATGATTACTCTTCTCAGTGCGCTTACTGAACTGCTATATACTGTCTCTGAGTGCTTCAAACAGGTGTTTCATTCAAATCAAGAGATTTCTGCACACTAGAGAAGGATGAGGCTTACAGATTTGAAATTGTCTAGGGAACTTCCCTATACAATCAGAAACTGTCATTCTGGACATACCAGTGACCCACACGGTCTGGTACTCATCTCAAAAACCATGTACAACACAAAGGAATTCATTTGGGTATTCACTGCAAATGGTGCCTATCAGCTTGTCTGGTGGTTTTTAAAAATTCACATGGCTGTATTCACCAGATTCCTTGGTTGTCAATATTCTTATGAGAAAGCAATCCTGAAATGAAAATTAAAAATAAAAATAAAAAATAAAAAGGAATGGTAGAGCATAGCCCATTAAAACAGACTAAAAGGAGTTAGATTTGCCAGTTCTTCAAACACTTTTAATTGGCACAGATCTGCTATAGTCAATTGAACTATGACAATTTTTAGCAGCTGAGGGTCTGAAGAACATCTAAAAGAAGCAAAGAAGACTACCTGAGCAGTACAGTAGCAATAGAATCAGATGGACTTTTTAAGATGAGTAAGAAGGGCTACAGCAGGCTGCAATCACTAGAACAAGAGGTTGAAATTTAAGTTGGATCTAGTAGTCCGTGTTCCACCTAGCATCAGTGCAATTAGATTTACAGCCAACATGGATGGCAACTCATAACATATAGAAGGAAAGGCAATTGGCACTATTAGATTCATATTCTATCATGTACAAACCTCGAAGCAGAATGGGTAGTGCAACAAGGCTGAAGGAAGATACAAAAATCTGTGCCTTGATCAGTATGGTTTTTTACAACTTGTACCCAGAGCTCTTCCCCTCTCAATTTCTCAGTAATTCTCCTCTATAAACCTCATCCACATCCCAAAGACTAGCTTAAATAAAAGAGCAAACTTTAAAATAACAGCATCTCTCAAATGAAGCTCACACACAGTGAAGACAGTAAACAATCTTAAACACCAAACTGAATGGTACCACGAAACTCCAAATGCCTGTTGTGAAACAAACTTCTTTTTTTTTTTCATTATTTTTTAACTTTAATTGCAGATCTCAGTAGGCACTGCAGTATAACACCATGCGGGATACTTGTTAATAAACTCAAATAGTCCCATTTTCATTTCTTTACCCATTAAAGAGATTATCACATTTTGAAAGAAGGAGAAAATTTCCATCATATAACAGGTCATTATGAATTCATCCCATCATGGGTAAATTCTTTCTTGGGTAGGAGCCAAGTTGGTATCAAATTAACTGCTCTTCATTCTGGCCAGTGTTTGTTGTTCTCAGAAAAACTAATTCAAGTCAGGAGTGGCATGAATTTGCATTTTAATTCCTCATGGGTTACTGCAAGATTCTGGTCAGAAAGTATGTCATTATGTTTAGTGAAAACCTCATTAAAGATTAACCCAATGAAGACTGGCCATAAGTATTTACCACTATAATACCAGAAAAGTTAATGGTATCAATAAATGGGATGCTGGAATAAACCAGGTTCCATGAGTCATGATGGTGGACGTCCAGCCCAGAACAGCAGCTTGCAATCAGTTGGCAGGACCAGCCTTGCACGTGGCATTCATAAAATAGGAACTGATCCCATTGGGAAAGGCTGAAGTGGTTTCTCTGTGAACTTGCTCAAGATAGATCTTTTTGCTCAACCCATTTGTTGTTTTTCGGGTAGGGAATTGTTCCAGGCATTGAGCTGGCCCTTGGAAGGAATCCCAGGAAAAAAAAAAACAACAAGTCAAGGGAGTGACATTGCTATGACTCATGATGGCTGATGTCTTTTCTTCAAGCAGTCATACCCGAAGAGTGGAAAACAGTCCATTAGCTGCATTCAGGGGGCAGACTGGAAAAGGCACTTACATATAAACTAGATAACTGTCCAAATAATTACATATGATGGCAGGGAATTTCCTACCAAACAACATCCCTTACTGAATTTCAGTTGGAATTATTGCAGACCTGTTAATAGATAATATTTGTCTTTCCTTTCTGTTGCTACTGTTTTTCATAATTCATCACATTCTATTTATTACATGATAACATTATATCCACAATGGGACAAAAAGACACATTTTCCCTTCAAAAAACAGCCTGAATGCAGACAATGCCATTATACATATTCATATCTACAAGATGAATGCTGGTGCATTTATAATGTTTTATTAATCCAGAAGGAACTCTATAATGTTTTAACACAACAGTTACGTTATGTTCAACGGTCTAATAAAAAAGGAAATCAAAGCTGGGTTTTGTAAATAATTATCTCATCCATCAAGGCTGTGCATATAATGAGTATTGACTGTTTTTTAATTTTTGTGATGTTTCTAAGCAATTCATATCTTTTTCTCCTCCTATCCCGTGATATCAAATATAGAGTTAATCACAAGAAAACACCTTCAATTAACTTACTAAAAGGCAACGTAACAAGCCTGCATCACACCAGGAAGATTCAAAAGAACAGTAATTATTTTAGTGATTAAAAAAAAAAAAAGAAAAAAAAAGAAAAAAACTTTTAAAACTGCTACCTATCAGGAAAAGCAAAGCAGGATGAATTATATACTTATGTAAATAAAGCTAATAGGTGATAACATTAATTAGTGGCATAAAACTTTTGCTCATCATTCTGCAGATAGCAGGTATTCATTTGCGAGGATTAATTTATATTTTAATTAGAAATTTACATATTTAGCAGCCTTGCCATGAACAATTAGCAACCCAAGTGCATTTAAGGATTTTCAATTTGGACTAAACATGCTGACTTTCAAAGGGTCATTCTGAAGCAATCTGTCTCATTTCATAGTAATAGGGAGCTACATGTTTTCCTCTCACTCACCTGTTACCTTTGGACAAAAAGTTCTGAGCAGTTTGTAGTTCTTAAAAGATGATTTGGTGTCCTCTTCTAATGCACTAATCATCAAATATTTATGCTAAATATTAATTGGTAGGGAAGGTCTCCATGGAGGTTGAGGAAGATAAAATTATTTGCAATGTAATGAATTGGAAGTGACAATAAATTTGCTTTACATGTGTTGGGTGAGTGGGAAAGTGACAAGAATGGTTCCATGTATAATTTAGGTTTTCATAAGATTAGAGAAACAGAGGTTAAATAAATTTCAAATATTTCTATAATGTGCTGGCAATATATATAGCATAAGGTTTGATCTATGTAGAAGCAATGAGAGGAGAAACATAGGTTGGTTACTTGCATGATTTATTATGGTGAACAGATGGAAAGTTTCGGGCTCTGCACTCCATAATATCAGTGTGAATGCAGAAGAAATGCACCACAGGCAGAGAATAATATGTCTTTTAACACAATAGAGTTTTTTACGTGATCACATCCTACAGAACTTGACCCAAACAACAGTATTAGCCTCGATGGTGGAAGAATTTGACTTCAAAGGTCACTGTAAAGAGTGGAAGAATTTTTCATTTCTAAGCAACCGGATGAAACTCAGTTCATACAATCAGTGGTTTAGAGTATATTCCCAGTTGACTTGTACCTATTCCACATGCTGGAGCTTAAGGAATGGCCAAGATCAAAATACCAGAAAAAGGGCTGTGCTTCACTTGAAATCCCATCCAGAAAAAATGGTATGGGGAAATTAGGTCCTTTCCCGTAGTCTTAATTCGCCATCATGCAACAACCACCGCAAACGAGAGAGAAATGGGCTAAATGACATCCTATGACAACTGAACATCAAATTTATCTTTGAGCATTATTTCTTGTAAAGTATTTTTTAGTCACACAAAAAATGAGTCTTTTCCCTGAATTTCCCTCTGAGACTGCTGCTGTGGAAACTGTTGTATACTGGGAGCACTGGATGGTGGCTCATTCCTAACGAAAGACCGGTTCTTGCATGAGGATGCGCAGCCTGATACAAGGACACGGCCTTCACTCCAACCCACAAAGTTTCTCATAATCCAAGGCAGAGTTATCTCAGGTTGTTGAATCACAGTATCATACAGAATCATAGAATGGTTTGGGTTGGAAAATATTTTTAATATCATCCAGTTCTGACTTCCCTGCCATGGGCAGGGTCTCCACTCACCAGCTCAGGCTGTCCAGGGTCCCATCCAACCTGACCTTGAACACCTCCAGGGATGGAGCGTCCACAGCTTCCCTGGGCAACCTGTTCCAATGCCTCACCACCCTCCGAGTAAAGAATTTATTCCTAACATCTAATGTAAATGTACTGTTTTTCTGTTCAAAACTATCACCCCTCATGCTATCACTACTCTCTGATAAAGATTCCCTTCCCGTCTTTATTGTAGGCCCCTTCAAGGTTTCTATATGGTCTCTCCAGATCCACCCCTAAGCTAAACAACCCCAGCTCTCTCAACTTCTACTTACAGAGTCATCTGAACTCTCTTTTATTCAGCATCTCTAAATGGTTAAGAAAAAATGTATTCCTCTTAAAATTACTCAACAATATTTAAAATTTAGTAGTGAAAATTAACACTCATCTACCTTACAAGATTTCCCTGAGGCATGAGAGAGTCAGAAGCGCCCTTGAATGGAAAGTGGTTTAGTCCTGTCATTGCCCTAATAGTGCTGTTTTTTCTGCCATTCCCAGTTTTGCTTAATTGCTCAGTACAGTCATGCCATACCAAGCAGGGCTTCACAAACATCTGTGTGCAAAGCTCACTGAAGCAACTTGTGCTGACAGAACAGAAGCAGAGAAATTAAGGATAAAGGAGACCTCCAGAGATATTCTACTCTGTAACTGCTGATACCTTTCCCTCCCTTGATATTTCCTGCACCATTTCTCAAGGTGTTTGATAACCTGTGGCTAAAAAATGGACTGTGATGGATGGTCTAAGTGTCTCTTCCACAGGTACTCATTTTTTTTTGCTGTCCTACCCAATAGAAATCCTTTCCTAAAGACTGAATGAAACCTTTTTGTCCTAGTCAGCTTGAGCATAGAGAAATGTCCTCTTCTGTAATTGAATCAGTCGCAGTATTCCAAACCCATTCTCTCCAATACCAGTTTTATTTCCTTCCACTCACTGTTGCTTTTTTAGCCAAACATTTGTCTTCCCTCTTTTTCTGTGCTATAGCCACAGCTTGAGGCCCCAGCCAGAACTAGGGATGTATCATGCTGGATACTCTGTGTTTGCGTGTGTGTACATCCAAGTAAACATTGTGGGAAAGGCCCCTATCTCCAAGAACAACACTCAATGCAGGAGAGATAAAATGCCAACAAATGCTCAGGGGAAAATTAATGTCACACAGAAACTCTGTCATAGATGGAGACTGATACCAGGTTGTGGATGGCACAAAAGGCACACAGCTGTGTTTCCCTTTACAGACACTAAAGGATTTACTGACAACCTCAGTAAATTCATAGATGATATGAAACTGGCCCAGAGAGATTTTGACAGATTAGAGGATGGGGCTGATAGGAACCTCATGAAGTTCAACAAGGACAAGCACAAAATTCTGCACCTTGGGAGGAATAGCCCCACAAGGACATGATGGTGGCAACCAGCTAGAAATAGCTTTGCAGGAAAGGACATAGGTGTCCTGGTGAGCACCAAGCTGAACATGAGCCAGAAGCGTGCCCTTGCTGATAAGAAATCTTATGGTATCCTGTACTACATTAGCCAAAGCATTGCCAGTAGGTCAAGAGAAGTGATCTTTCCCTTCTACTCAGCACTGGGTAAGGCCACATTTGGAGTGCTGCATCCAGTTCTGGGCCAACCCATTCAAGGGAGACCTGAGTATACCGGTGTGAGTTCAACATCTGCCTGCCAAGATGGTCAAGGGACAGGAGCATCTCTCCTATATGAGAAGCTGAGAGAGCTGCGCTCAGCTTGGAGAAGAGGAGGCTCAGGGGGATCTCATCCATGCCCATAAATACATGAAGGGAGGATGCAAAGACGGTGGAAAGATCCAGGCTTTTTTCAGTGTTGCCCACTGCTAGAATAAGAGGCAATGGACACAAACTGGAACACAGGAGATTCCTTCTGAACTGAGCACTGGTACAGGTTGCCCAGAAAGTCTGTGGGGTCTTCGTTCCTGGAGATCTCCAAAAGCCATCTGGACATGGCCCTAGGCACCCTACTGTAGGTGTTTCGCTTGAGCAGGGATTTAAACAGATGGACTCAGAGGTTCCTTCTAATCTCAGCCACTCTGTGATTCTGTGAGTTAAAGTGTCTGGCAATCAGTGGCAGTCAGCCAGAACAGAAAGGAAGCAAAGGAAAGAGCCTTGCTATGCAGATAAATTTCCCCAACATCAAATACTGTATTTACAAAAGAGCTACATATAGAAAATACCATTAATACCCTGCTACTCCCAACAGGTGCTTCACAAAAGCTGTCCTAACCAGGACTGGCTCGAAGCATTGCAATAATTGAACATGATTCCATCATATTTTTACCACAGAAAATGCCAGATGTAGGTCCATACATATTCTGTTTATCTGTTTTTCCCCACAGTTATGATAAAATAATTTCCCTGCCCTAAAAGCATTCACTGCCAGCCTAACTGCATTTTTCAATCAAGCAAAGTGAGAATCTCCCAGGCTCTGCCCCCTGTGACACTAGCTCTTTTCAGAATATGATGATTTCCAGACACGAAGATAAAAATTTCCGGACAGAAAACGTTACTATTAAAAAATAACAAAAAAAAAAAAAAAAAAAAAAAAAAAAACAAGTAAAAAGAGGAACATGAGCCCAAAGACACCTTTTGGCCTCCATCTATGATTTGTCTCTCTTAACACTGGACATTGGATATGCTAATGAGTATTTTCCTACTTTTCAAACAAAGCAGAAAGATATGCCTCATTTAAGCCATCTTTCCACAGGAAATGATTGCTCCATTCATTTGGTACATCTGCCAGTTACGGTAATTCTCTGCTAAATACTGCATGTGGTAGAGAGTTCTGGATGTTTAAACAACAAGCTGCACTTTGCTATGTGATTAACTCTCACACCCACCATGGTAATTTTTATCATTGCCAGCAGCAGGCTGGATTAGCACTGCATGCCAGTGAGAGCGTGATGCCGATCCCATGGAGCTGCTTGGATTCCAATATCTGCCTCTCATTTGGTGAAACAACGTGATCTCAAGCAAAGGCTTGTATCACAAACAGAGCAGTCAGCAGGAGCAGGGAGCTGGTCATCCCTTGATACACACCACCAGGGAGGACACAGCTTGAGTACTGTGTTCAGTTTTGAACCCCTCACTACAATAAAGACATTAAGGCCCTGGAGCACGTCTAAAGAACAGTAAAAGCTCTGAAGGGTCTGGAGCACAAGTCTTATGAGGAGCAGCTGAGGGAACTGGGATTGTTCAGCCTGGAGAAGAGGAGGATCAGGGGAGACCTTATCACTCCCTACAACTTCCAGAAAGGAAGTTGTGGTGAGGTAGGGATTGGCCTCTTCTTCCAGGATAAGAGGTAATGGGCTTAAGTTGTTCAGGAGGTTCAGGTTGGAGGTTCAGGTTGGATACAGGGAAAAATTTCCATGAGAAAGAGTGATGAGTCAGTCAAGGGGTAGTTAATTTGTTGGTTAACAAATCTGTTAAGATGAAAGTTATAAGCACGAAGTGAGCTGGGTTACTGCTGTCCCAAGATGAAAGGCCATGTCTGTAGTCGCTCCTGCTCCAGTAAGCTACGGAAGAATTCTGATTCACTTCACTACCAGAAACATCAGCGTAGAAATATTGTCCTAAAAAAACCTGGTTCTGAACAGAGCCAGGATATCACTGATCAATGTTGACCGTTGCTCAGCAGCAGAGGCCACTCTAAGAAAGATATACATTGAATCCCAATAGTCAATCCTGAATTTTCCTATCTTGCAGGAGATAGTTTGAGTAACACAGCCCAGCCCATGCTCAGCCTTCTGTAAAGAGAAAGTGAAGAGGTAAGGTGGAAAAGTCAGAACAGGGAAGTAGTAGATGTGAATTCTGCTGCTTTAATTAGCCTTAAGGAGTGTAAGAAAGCTGGAACCTATGCTTAAGAACAACAGAGTGAACATACCTCAAGCTAGTCAGTTTAAGATGCAATTTCTTTAAGATGTTTAATTTAAAATTAAATGCCCTTATTTTTTATAGCTAGAATGTTCTAAATATTAAAACAAAGATGTGTGATAATGTACACTTTATTGAAATGTTTGTACACGGAAGGAAGGAACCTGCCAAGAATTAACATTAAAGCAGAATTCCACACAGCAGATTGGAGAGACAGAAAGTGGACTCAAAAGTTCTGTTTTCACCAACAACCTTCAAAAAAATTAAAATACAAAATGCCTGATCTTCATCTGACTTTTTTTTTTTAATAAAAGAGTTTTTTTCTGTATAAAAGATTGTTTTTCTCTTGTCAGCAACTCTACAGAATCAGATTCTTCATCAGAAGTTGCTGTGTCTGCTTCTCTCTATTTAATTCAAGCAGCACATTAGATCTTGTGTACACATGTTCTTCCACCAAAAATTTTAACATGTATGATTGAAAATCTCCTGTTTTTCAATTAAAAAAAAAAAATTGTTATTCTGTAGACTCTTTAACAGTAAAGAAAAAAAAGCTACATATTAGTTATTCATGTCAGGATCTCTACTCAGAAATATTATCATCTGCGAAGCATCATGCATCCCTGGTTGTAAATATACATAAATAACCAATCAGACCAAACAATGACAGCAAAGGTTTTTCAACTGCTATTATGAGCAGCCTGAAATGCAATATGTTTTCCTCCAGAATGCTAAAGCAGACTTTTATTGTGGGGAGAGATTAACAAAGAGAATTACTCAGATAGAGGGCATAATCCATTCTGCATCGATGTAATTCAAATTGATATGAATAGACCTGATGTGAAGCGGCTTTGAAATCACCCACAGAGTAAAAACAGATTTGAGCCTCTGTACATTTATACCTTCAGTATTCAGGAGGTATTTTCAGGCCAGAAATGGCCAATGTGACTGTCTTGCTCTGGTAGGCGGGACAGATTAAGCATAATTTTTTTACAACCAGACATTTTTCATCTTAGTCATCTTCAAATGTCATATTTTCTATACAAATGAAACATGCTACAATTTGGGGAATTAGTATTTGTTAATAATAGAAGTTAACAAGGCTTTGAAATTCCTTTGGAATACTCCATACTTAGCACACAGATGATCATGTAAATGCAAATAAATGAAGTTGTGTGAATTACGTCTGAAACAAAGGAGCAAACTGAGTTTCGTGGAATTCAACTTTGAACAAGGTGATATATGCACTCTACACGTTGTTCTTGATATATTTTTAATTTTGTTTGACAGAAGATTATTCACATGAAACTTTTTCTCTCTGGCAGTGGTTAATTCAAATATTATCAATTTATCTCCTCCATTTAAACAATACTATTTGAACTAGAGATTATATCAATACCACCTGTGAGATAGTAAATACACCTGGAAAACGGTCTGACAAACAGGATATAAGAATAGAAGCCAGAAAAGAGATCAGGGGAAATCTTGATTTCACTGGTGTCAAGAAAACTGTCATTTTTCTTCACTAGGACTTTCATTTACTGACACTGCCAGTTCAGTTTGTAACTCACTGTGTGGCTTTGGACCAACTCTTAATCTCTCTTAGCCTCGGATCCCATAAATGTAAAAGATTATTGCCTTTACCCCTTCAAGTTATGTTTTTTTTTAATTGGATTTATATATGGTTTAGATTAATTTCACAAGGAACCATTCTACATGTGCTACTCTTATATTCTTCTCTTTTCTGGGGTTTATTCACAACCAGCTTCCCACAAAGCTGTCTCCTCTTAGCTGTATTTTATATGCAGCTGTGTGTGACTCACAGTCTTCACCTAACACAACTAAATTTTTCCTATTTACTTCCACACGTTGTCTCCACTGTCCATGCATATCCTATAATCTATGGCATTATTCAGTTCACAACATTTATCTTCACAGTGTGCTGCTGGAAATTTTACTTGAAGATTTCAATTGGACGTTAAAGAAAATCAATCAGAAAGGAAGCTGGTTTGCCAGACAGTAGCGCGTCAACAGCAGCTGGGAGAGAGCCTTGAATTTTTCTACTGCTGAGCCAAAATTATTGAGATTGATGTCAGTAAAATAACTTCATGGTGAAAAAAGCATTCAGCCATCCCAGCCGCAACAGATTTTGTTTGTGTTATGTACAACTAGTGCTGTGAATTGAACAGATTTGGCAATATCAGAAAATTCTTCTGTCATCTGACTTCACTGGGCACCAGGGTGCCTTCAATGCATTTACTTAAATTTTTGGAGAAGGTCTTCCCCTCTTCTTTGCTATACTGCCTGGCAAAAATCATGCTTACTATCATCATGGTTGGGCTTTCACATTCCGTCTACTGACCAACCACATTAAGAGCCATGATGAAAAGCATCATGTAAGCACGAAAGTGAGGCAATTTGTCGTAGTAAGAAGATTGGAAGAACGTCACTCCTGTCCCTCATCTGATATGCTATTACAAACTGGAAATGCAGTCAATCAAGAGTAGTGCTTCCTAATCCTCAGCTCAATGCAAACTCAAATTAATAGCAATTTTTTTTTTCCCAATGAAGGCATACTCCAGTCATCACCATTTTGGGTGGGATTCCAGTTGAGAGTAGGACATATAAAGACAAATAATTCCATGTGCATTACACTGCTATCAGTGACACAACTAATGCCCTTAGGTAGGCATCCAACCACTTGGTTTGGTTGCCCATCTGTAACTGAGTAGCAGCATTTGCAGTGTCACAGAAGACATATGCTTGGCCTCCAGTTCATTCTCCAGGTGGGTGTGGAACATAGTTCCTGAACCATATCTTCAGTCTTGGATGCTTTGAGTACCCTAGGATATCTCAGATCTCACTGCTGGCTGCCTGTGAGAAACTCAATGAAAACCTCCTGCCTAGTGAGCGGCTACCTAGGTTTTCACTAGGTATCTACTGACTAGATACCCTGTTCACAGGTAGACATACAGGCTTGTAGATTCAATTTCCTTAATTTCAAACTGAATACACTTTTTCACATGCTGCTTTTCCACCAGGTAAATATCACAAATATTTCCATTGTCAAAGTACAGTGAGAAACATTTAACAGCCATAGAATAACAGAAAAATCATAGAATATTACAAGTTGGAAGGGACCAATAATAAGTATCGAGTTTCACCCATAGAAAATGAAAGCTATGAAATAAACAACACGGAACTGATACTTTGGTTTTCTTTCTCTTCAATGCATTTGAGACTGGGGGAGATAAGCGAAGAGAGATTGATGAAGGTGTGGACAGATCTTTAACAAAACTTGCCCTAGGCAACTACAGATTGTATTTCTGAACATGACAACCTTATGCAATTTCTTTGTGCCAGCCCAGTGTGCTGTTCTGAGGTGACACTGATTCCTGCCTCTTTTTTTCTTTTAGCTTTTTGTTTGGTTGGTTTTTTTACATTGCTGCCCAGAGACTTTTTCAAAGAAGCTCTTGTTTCACACATGGAAACTGCGTCCCAAACACAGCGTACTACACATCAATTATGCAGCTTCATTATGTGAATGTTTATTTCCATTCTCTCATTTGTCATACTCAGTGACAAGCTTTCAAAGGTATGTCCAAGGGCTGAATTCTAATGTTCTAGTGTTGGAAAGGTATCAGTTACAGATACTGCTTATTAAATAGTTTACCAAGTCATTACCCCTTAGGATGCATCTTCTTGCTTACACTGGAACAGTCCAGGGAGTAGAAGGGATCTCTGGGAAATTGTTTAATTAATCCAACTGCAAACAGTAATTAGACTTTATCATAATCAACTAATTAATTCTTCCAACTCAGTAGTTAATGTAATGAGCTAAAGAAACACATCCAGCTCTTGCAAGACATGAACCTCAGCTTAAAAAATTAAGGAGCAAAGGCCATTCAAACCAATTAAGGAGAAGTGTGTAGACAGTCACTCAGCAGGAAGGTGTTTGTGGAATACATGGCATAGTTTAGCTGCTGTTTTTCCTTTACAGAACTGCTTTGGAACTGATTTCTGATCAATCTCAAATGTCCTCCACACTTTCCCAGTTACGTGCTGCATCTCTCTTGACTAAATCTGTCTCAGCTCTTATGAAATAACATTCTTGGAAACTGTATTATTTTCCGTCATGTAATGCCATGAAACCAGCACTGAGCAGGAGGAAGATGCTCTTTCATGTATATATCATTTTGTCCTCCTTTCATAAGGACTTCACTGTTACAGGAATGTTGACTGAACCACAGTGTTTCACTGGCATATTTACAAACCTGCTTTCATGAAGACACATCAAGTGACCACAGAAAAAGTCTTTCCTACTATCTGTCTCTCGATAAATAGTTATCTCCAATCTCACTGCCTCTGAGAACTGATATATTTGTGCTGGTCATTTACCATCTTCAGCTCTATACGATAAATCCAAAAGGTCATTATCTCATAGTGAATCCAGCACCTGGCCTGGATCGTGCTGTGACTTTCTTAGGATAGAAGTAAAGATGACACTCAGCTTTACTCCCTTTATCGCTGCTGGATGTTACTGCTCCTCAGTTGAGCAGCAGCATCATGCCACAAACTCATCCATCCAAGCCAGATTTATTGTGCACTGCACATTTATGGGTGTTTTAGTCAAATAAGTCAGTCTGAGAACTCAGTGATTGAAGTCCAGATATGCTTTGTTGCATTCTGTAAGTTCAAAAGGCCCTGGCAGCAGGTAGCTGCATCTCACACACATCATGGCAGCAAGCTTTATCTTCACTTCTCTGTCTGTCATGTAGGTGGCTGAAGGAACAGATGTACTAAGGTAATAAAGAAATAGCTTCCTGTGGTATTTAACTATTTTACGTTTGAGAATGAGATGAGAGAATGGCCCAACTTTGCTTTCCTTCTGAGAAAGGCTTGAAAGTCAGCTAGTGATGCTGCACAGGAGAAAATAAAAATATTACCTTGAACAGCAACACTGCTGTGAATATTCAGTAACTAATGGCACTATTCAGTTGGCACTGTGTGGTTCTGCACAAGGCTGGAAGCAGACAGAGGGGGTTATAAGGGATATGTAATCATGCATGATATTTGTAAATGAGAGATGTTTAGATACAGTGGTGATAGATAAATTGTGAAGGAAGAAAGAGATGGAGAGTGATACGCATTACAGAACAGCAAGAAGAGTTCAAGAATGATGGAAGTCAGACACTAAAGAATGATGAGAAGGTAGAAATGGAGATGGGAAGGCAGAAATGAGAAGAGGAGGGTTACTTGCACCCTTCTCTGTCTGTCTATACATTGGTAATAAACTAGCATACAGTTATCAAAAATTAAGGTTGGCAGGACATCAAGAAATCAAATGTAGCCTAGTTTCCTGTCCCTAGGTCATTCTTTTCAGATGTTTACCCACTCAATTTATAAGGCCTCCTGGAACAGAGTTCGCAGTTAACTCTAACAATTTATTCTAGTATTTCTCAGTACTTACTATCTGGATTTTTTTTTCTCAGTGTCTAATCTGAAACTCCCTTGTGGCAATGCAAGTACTTATTTCACGACCAGTTCATGAGAAACATGAAGAACAAATTATTGCTTCCCTCCTTTCAAATTTTGCACTGCAGTACTGTTATAATGTCTTTCCAATACCTCTCATCTCAGTCTTTTATCCTAAGTCATAGTTATGAAATATCTTACTTAACATTGTGATCGTTTACTCTATTCTCCTCATATCTTTATTTCTAATATTGTTTTTCTCCCCTTTCTGAGGACTTGCTGCCACTCACTAAAGTGTTTGCCATTTTTACCATTTGGGAGAACTGCTGAATTTTATGAAACTTCTCTCAGTTTTTTTTTTAGACTGTGCATCAGAAATACAGGCAATGTCTATTTGTTTTGCAAATTGCATCTTTCACCCATGTAACTCTTCACTTATACCAAATAAAAACCAAGATAATAATAGGAAAAAAACCTAGCACAGATCTGTTTGCTCTCACACAAGCTCTTGTGCCATTTGAGATGTCCTGACATAACACTTTCGGGCCTCTGTCCCAAAATACCATTATGTTCATGCGCCATATAAGTTAACCTTGAGAAGACTTCTATACTCTGAGATCTCTTAAATCCCATTAAATTCCTCTGTTTATCTGAATTGCACCCAAAATTTGAGATTATAACTCCTAAGGCGATATAGGTGTCAAAATATTTCTGCTGGAATAGGTACTTGGTGTCCCAATACTTTTTATAGATTCTGAAGATAAATTCAAAACTTTCAGCAGACCTTGGATATGGATTCAGCAGTCTTGACATTGGGATCTTAATTGCCTCCATGTAGGCCTTCAGGTGCCCTAGAGTATGCTGCCCAGCTCCAGGCTGCAATCCTATCCCAGGGATTTCAATTAATCCTGATTGCAGGTTGCGTGTAATACAGTACAGAGCTACTAGAAGAATCATAGAGAGAAAATCTTCAAGGTCCCTTCCAACCCGAACCGTTCTATAATTCTATGATTGATGAAAATGCTGTTATCAGGAGTCCTGGAAGACCGAGTCAAAAGACCTTAATATATGGATCCATTTCAGATCCCAAAAATGGTCTTGGTCACATGTAAAGATATATATACAAAGAACATGTTCAGAACAACCTATCTTCTATCAGGCAGAAAGCCTCCCCAAGAGCTTGGCTGCATCCTGAGGTCCACCTGAGACACCCCATGAACTTGGTTGACCATCAGCATCATATACCTTAATACCTCCCAGCACTGAGGACAAAGCTATTCTTTTCTATCAATGGCAAGTCTATCAAATAAGAGTTTGTTGTGGTGGGACAAGGGGAAATGGCTTCAGATTAAAAGAGGAGAGATTTAGATTGGTTATAAGGAAAAAAAAATATGATAAGAGTAGTGAAGCATTAGGACAGGTTGCCCAGAGAGCTAGTGGATGCCTTGGAGACATTCAGGTTCAGGATGGACAAGGCTCTGAGTACCCTGATCTAGCTGTAGGTGTTCCTGTCCATTGCAGGGGAGTTGGACCTTTAAAGATCCCTCCCAACTCAAAAAAAATATGTGATTCTAAGTAAGGATGCAACATGACTTTTCCAAGGCCATACAAGAAATATATAGAGCAGAGAATGGAACAAGGGTCCCTGTTGGACAACACACTAAGTGTTAAGACAGCTTCCTCTTCAGTTCTCTGTACTTTAAAAAGAAATGCTGCTTTCTCCCTGTAATGCTCACTCTGAATAATTTCTTGATTGAGAGGACATGGAGTAGTCATTTATCCCTTACTAAATGTACGTGAGGCATCAATCACCGTGGAGTTAAACTCAGTAGATGTCACATTCACAGAGTAAGTTGTTATTACAAAAAGTTCCACACCCAGAAAACATTCTGCATGGGAGAACATACTTTAGTTTGTGTTTTGGCCCCTATTTCCCTTCCTATGATTTTCTTTTTCATTTTAGTATTTTATTCTTTCCTTGATAAATCAGGAAACTTTCCCATTGCATTACGCTTAGCCTTTATCAAGGGGCTTTATAAATAATAATAATGACCAAGCAAAGATGCAATTCAGTTAACAATATAATGACTACAGGGATTAGCACTGCTGTATATTTTTTATGGGTGTAATATGTCGTTTTCATTCTGTTGCCGTAATGAAAATAACAAATTAACAGAAGCATTATGCAAATTATACATTAAAAATGTCATGTTTATTAGTCTATCCTAGCAAAGGAGAAGCTACAGCAATATCACTGTTAACCGCTTAACAACCACATTTGTAAAACAGAGAAGGAACTCATTTTAGCATGGTTTGCTTTAGGGACATTTTATATGACTTCAGTGGCAATATATGAGAACTCAGAGCAAAGTATATACTTAGTATGTTTCTGGAGAGAAAAATGTGTTAGAATCAGCCTCAGTTCAAGGGCATTTCTTTTCATTTAATTTACCTTAAGAATCTGTCTTTGGAAGTAACTCTCCAGAAAATATTCAACTCTTCGGTCCTACATAGTAGTCGTGAATAACTTTTAAGGGAATTCCTTAAAAACTTGGTCCTAAATCAGAAAACATTACCATTGTTTATCCAAGCAACAAGTTCATTATGTTTTCTGCAGAAGATGGTTTTTCTGTTCTCTTTGACATTGTGTGACATGAGGAATGTCTATTCCAGCATGAAACTTAATTTTTTCCTAATCAGGAGGCAGGTTATTGAAAATCCAGCAGTAACGGTCTTCCAACATCCTTCAGTGATTAACCTTCAGTCATAAGAATTCCTTCATACTTGAAAAGGGAACTTGTCATTCACAGACAAGCATTAACAATAATTAAGAAAATCACTCTTTGCTTTTGTTTATTAAATGTCAACTCAGTAATATAATTAGGAGGTTTTCATAATATATCATATTGTTGAAAATCATCAGACTCAATATAAAGACGAAAGGAAATTGATTTTCTGCATCAGATTCAGACTAAAAAACTGACAGTGCTAGCATCTGATGGGCTGTTTTTTTGTTGGTATTTTGTGTGTGTGTGTATGTGTGATTTTTTTTTTTTATTGTGACAAAAGTGTTTTCATTGTGGATTTATAGTCAGATAGTAGCCTAAGGTTGGGAAAGAACAGCCTAAAGCAATGAAAAGGGTCAATGCCTTGTGCCAGCTGAGACAGATGGAAAAGTCAGGGCGATTACTCACATTTACCCACATTTCCAGGTTTTCATCTCCCTGCCTCACTGCCTGAATCATATCAACTCTCTATGCCTGTGGCCACGTAGGCTTGAGTCTCCATTTGGCATCAGTGTGGAACTACAAGCTATCTATATGTACCTAAGAAGAGCAGATGTTCTGAGCTTAAGACTAATACTAAAAACAATACAAATATACTTAAAAAAGAAAGGAGGGAAAAGGAAATGGCCATCAGAGAAGTTCAAACACAATCCAAACTAATCACAAGTTAAAAGATGTATGTTTATTTCACAGTTACTGTATTGGAATAAATATATGAAGCCATTTTCATAATTTCCAAAGAACTGAAATTATGACATCTTCAGAATGAATTTGTTATACTGAAATGAAACAAAGTGAGTTTCTGACATTTCTCACAAAATTTAATTGCCTGAAACATTTCTTAATTGTTTCAGCTCCATCAAGGCATACTGTTTTGCTTTGATGCATTGGAATATTTCTAGCTCATTTCATTACTGAATTTCATATATACATAAAACACTCTTTTTCAAATTAGGATTTGATTATGCTTCTTAAATTAAAATGTAAAATCAAACGAACATACATTGGTATTCCAAATGGGCAATTGGTATTCTAACTGCAGTGGCAATTTGAAGTTAGGCTCGTTATCTCTGACAATCTAAACTCTCAGTGACCATTTGTCCCTGGCTCCTAGTAGGTAATTGCAGAACTGAATATCCATGGGGGTATCCCAGGCCAGGAACTCAAGTCCCAGGCAGGACTCTGACTGCTCAGAAGATGGATGTATGCAGTATAACTCTGTCGAAGAGTCCTACAGAATGGGTCGAGACAACTAAAAACAAAATTAGTAGTGCGCAAGATTTGCTGAACTGAGAAGATGAGCTGTTACATTATTTCTATAATACTCAATTTTTCATGCTTTCATGACAAATTTTGTCAAAACCATTCCTCTCCAAAATAAATAAATAAATAGAATTACAGCACAGGATGCATCTGGAAGAACATTCTATATGTAAATTTTAAAGATGCTTTTTATTCTGAGGGTCCAATTCAGCTCCATATTTTGCAGTCAAGATATCTTCTGTCTCACTGGGAAGGTTCACTGAATTTGTATGGGGCCATCCTACCTCTGCTGCTACTGGACAGTGCAAACCACTGTCACATCGCCACAACCTGTCATGTAGAGGGTGTACACTGTGCTACAGAACACAACAGCTCTGCTGTTTCCCTTTTACCTAGTAATACAATTACTCAACAGAGAGAAAATGGGATTCCTCCTTTCACCAGTGCCTGTGGAGTGAATAAATGTGGAGACATGGCACAGAGAGACATGGTTCAGTGGGTATGGTAGGGGTGGGATGACAGTTGGACTAGATGATCTTAGTGGTCTTTTCCAATATTAATGATTCTACGATATCATTCTAAATGCACTAATTCAACAAGTAGAGGTCCAGTCTTCAGTCAGACTCCAATCTCATGTAGAGATGAGTTTTGAAACTCCCACCCCAGGCCCATTTTCAGACAGCAGCCCTAACAGGAGTATTTCTGCAGGTCAGGACCAACGAATATGGTAGAAATTCTACCAAAATTTCTTTCAATTCTTGTGGGTCATAGGCTCAAAATGATTCAACAGCATCAGACTACTCATAGAAAAAAAAGACAGTATTTCTGCTCTGCCAGTAGTGATCTTTGCTTTGGGAAACACGATGTGCAAAGTAGGAGAACAGAAACTGACTTAGAGAATATATCATAAGTGAATTCTAGGGTAGATAGTACAGGGATGAGAGTCTCCATACATTTCCAAATACACTGCGTGTTCTCGGTAACAATCCAGGCATCCATCATGCAGTAATACACAATGATTGATCCTGTGCATTTTCTCACAGTCCCTTCTAGGTCTGTTTAATGTGTTTCTCTGGAAAAAGGCAAATCCCTGAATTTGAACATGCTAATTTTACACAGGTAGTTTTGCTTAAGAAAAAAACAACAATGCCTTTCATATAGGGGCTCCCATGCAGGCCAACATGTTCTCTTGAACACTCCTGCTCCTTGGGTAGCTTATTGTGTTCCTCATTTTTTTACACTGCATGCTGTAGGTAACACATGAAGAAGAAATCATTCCCTCCCATCACTATCAATATCACCCACAAAGCCTAGTTTGATGCTTCTGATCTCTGGGAAGCTGAGAGGAAATCCAGTCCTGATGAGTCTCAGCTTGCCAGCTTAATTCCTGAACCGATACATTATTCACGCATTTATGACAAACAGCAGGGAGTACAACATGCAGAAGTGTGCTCAGAGAGCTGTTGGTTTATTGCTGGGGAAAGAGACATCTTTGTGCTAGTTGCTGCTGCTGTGCCAGTACTCCCATTCAAACTGTGATCTCATCATGTAAAGATTATTAGTATTTTTTGTTTGCATTGTTTTTTGATTTGTGGAGCTCATCATTGCTTCACACTTGTGGTATTTATCAGTTGCTATTGGAAAACTAAAATGAGATGAAAACATGTTAGCCAATCTCACTCCAACAAAGTCCTGGTGAAACGACCCTAGATTCATAGAAGCTGGAAGGGACCCAAAAGGATCACTGAGTCCAACAAGCCTTTTACATTTCCCTTTATGTCATTATAATCACAGACACCAAGTCACAATTGGCTGGAAGTATTTTATTTTAACTGTCAGTGAAAATATTTGGCACTACCATGTAACACCATGAAGAAATTGCAGATAATACAGTCATTGAATCAGTGATGCTGAAATGACTGAAAGACACATTGCACCCTGGCATTGCTGACGTGCTGGAAGAAAGTAGAATACTTTCAACAAACCAAAATGCCTTGGAGTTAGGCACCAGAAACGCATAGGAAGGATGAATCTTCTTCAGATTGCTTGGAAGAGTTTTCAGGAGCAGAGTAATCTGCACTTCTAAATTGTCACAAATATATATATATATATATATACATATTCTAAAAGTTTCAAAAAAAAAAACTTCAGTTTTTTGAAGATTAACTTTTAAAAAACATCGGTGCTTATTGGTATTATTAAAAAAAAACCTTCAACACCATTTTATTTCTGAAAAGCATTCATCTCAATCAACATTTTGAGGAGGGAATTTGAGATTGAAATACACTGAAGGTCCTTGTAGAGCTTGCCTGACCTTTGGCCAAGCTCTGTATATCTATTACAAAGAGAACTGCTGAGAAATAAACCGTGTGGTGAAATTTCATGTTAAACAAAGTGCCTCTTCTTCATCAGAACAACTGCAATGGAACAAATTGGTGATGGTTGGACTGGATGATCTTTTAGGTCTTTTCCAACCTTGATAATTCTGTGATTCTGTGATTCTGTGAAATAAAAAATCATCAAAAGCCTGTTTGTGCTATTTTTTCCCTATACAAAGTTATGACAAAGATAAAAGTTCTTCAACCATCACAATTTTGTCCTACTCCACTGATTTCCCTTAACACTATTTGAAGACCTTTCCCATAATTCATAAACACTGAGCCAGAAGACAGTCCCATCACTCTACAGCATGGTTTCTTATGTTTCACCAGTACCACTGAAGATATTAATTTCCTATAACATGATGCCTAGCCTAACTTGCAGTTCGGTGCAATATATTACTCCAAGCTATAAAGGCTAACAAGAACTTTGATTGCGCAAATCAGAATTTATCAGGGTGATGTGTTATTCTCCCATTGTTTAGTTCCGCAGTTCCTAGTGCAAGAAGGAGCTGTTCAAATGATATGAAGTTCAGAAAATGAACCTCTGCATGAAAAACAGAAAGAGCTTGATCTCTTTTGTTTAACAAAAAGAAATTTAAGGAGTCTTTAATCAGACTACATAAATTCCAATAAAGGGAAAAGTAATTGCATAACAGAGGCTTTCAGCTTGGCAGAACACTGAGTAAGACTATAAAAATGGTTGCACCAGGCAGACAAAGGATTATGTGGTTCCTATGTCTCTTTCTAATATAAGCCTGTAGTGGATGTATAGGGAAGAGTATTTAACAAATGTCTAGAAGATTAAATTTGGAAAGTTCAGAGGGAAATGAAGTTAAGATTTTTACTTGCAAAGGTAGTGAAGCATTAAAACTCACTAATGCTGCAGTCGATTCTTCTCTGCTGGGTAGGAAGAAAGAGGTTTTCTTAAATTTTAAAGTTTAATGAATTCCAAGAAAACCCCTCATTTCTCTTGTGTGGGAGATCAAGTGAAATAATTTCACTTGTTGCTTCTGGCTGTATGTTGTGTTGATTCATCACTGATATAATCCCTAATCTGATCAGGATCAATTAGACCTGGCATCGCTATGTCTTTCATCAGCCTTGTAAGAAGGGAGGGAGGGAGGAAAAGTGCCGTGAGATGTTTGGGCACTGGTGAACAAAGACAGTTTGTGCTTCCTCCAGAGAGAGGCAAATAAAAACAAACTAACAAAAACAGATGGCTTGTTATAGCACTGTGTCTAGGACTGCAAGAGCTGAGAAAACAAATGCAAGAAAGCAAAGAGCTCCGTTGTCCCCAGAGCAGGAGAATCATCTCTCTCAACTCCTACTTGTTCAAGATAATTCTCAATAGCGTAGCAGTTGAAGTATTCAGAACTGGCAGATTTATTACCAAATACCTGTTATGATGTGCAGAGATTTCACTCAGACCAAAAATGAAGATAATAATTTCAATTCACAACACTCTAATACCCATTAATTTGTTCAGTATTTGTCAAAGGTGAGCTGATGTATAGAATTAGAATGATCACCATCTTTATGTTATATTAGCTGCTGCTCATTGCTCGGTAAACACAGAATTTACTACCAGTGAAAATTTGTAGACAAGCAATTCCATGCTTATAGGAGTCTTTGAAAATCATTGTTGTTAAGGTGGAATCCAACAGTTGTGGTGATGAAGCTGACAATCACATAACTACAACAAACTGAAAATAGAAAGTATTTAATTAAATGTCATTGTGCAATTTTCTCACATTGGCGGGGATCAGCTGGTTTTGACAGAATCTAGCTCTATACTGGTGGGAGTGAAAGCAAAAACAAACCCAGTGAGTGATGATGTGCAGGAAAGTCATGTGCACTCACCATCCCAATGTACAACTCGCCTTCAGAGACCTCTGCCACTTGCCCATCATCACATCCCCCTATGAGATAGATGATTAGCACTCTTGTTAGGAAGATAAAGAAGGAGTGGATTTTGGAACATAAATGACATTGAGGGTCCTCTGGAGACTGTCTGCTCAACACAGGGTCAGCTAGAGGTAGGTGCTCAGGACCATGTCCAATCATCATGAAAAAACAATGAAATGTTTAAGATATTCTTGATGCTGCATGATGAACTGATAATGAAGATCATGATTTTTTTTTTTCATGCTCGCAGTACCTAGTATTAGCTGAGTTCTGTTCTTAGATCAAATGCTTCCTGCTTGACATTTGTCTGTAGCTTTGGCTTAAGAAGCCTATTTGCTCTGTCTGTTCTGTTTTCCTGAAAGGAAGTCACAATCCGTATTTGCAATTATTTTATGATTAGCTACAAGAAGTACCACACATAGCTTTTTTAGATGTTTGCTCTGATTAATGCTTCACCTGTTCTTTTGTTTGGTGTTTTTTTTTTTAATTGATTTATTAAAGAGCTTCTAATTAATCCAAAACTTTTCATTCTAAATGGCTTGTTTTCTCCCATGGAAACTGGCTTCCAGTCACAATATTCTAACCACAAGAGCCACTATTAGAATCACTGAATGATAGAACCATTAGAGTTGGAAAAGACCACTAAGATCATTTAGTCCAATCATTAACTCATAATCATCATGCCCACTAAATTGTGTCCCTCAGTGTTATATCTTCACATTTCCTGAAAACCTCCAGGGACAGTGATTCCATCACCTCCCTGGGCAGCCCATTTCACTATATAACCACACTTTCTGAGAAGAAATTTTTCCTAATATCCAACTTGAACATCCTTTGGCACAACCTAAGGCCATTACCTCTTATATCACTGTTATCTGGAAGAAGAGGCATCCACCTCACCACAACCTTCTTTCTGAGAGTTGTAGAGAACAATAAGGTCTCCTCCAAGCCTCCTCTTCTCCAGACTAAATAATTCCAGTTCCTCATAAGACTTGTGCTCCAGACCCTTCACCAGCTTCATTGCCCTTCTTTGGATGCACTCAAGGGCCTCAATATCTTTTTGCTGCATCATCTAGCCAGTTTCTCGCTCAATGAAGTCTACACCTGTTCAAAGCATGTTAAACTCTATTACACTGCTAAATGCCAAGGCCCACATCACAACACCCTGTTTGGAGAAGATACTGTTCATTATTCTTTCCTCAGTTGTTAACCGGTCTTGACACTACAAAAATGGCCAAAACAGATACAGAAAAAAAAAAAAAAAAAAAAAAACCTGGCAGATTTCCGTGCAGTGAAAACAATATTTCAAAACTGCATTTCACCCTAACACTCATGTGATTGGTCTCTGTATTTCTGCAGAAAAACACAAAAGCCAGATATGCTTGAGGAAAGATAAAGGCTCTGCCCAAGTGCAGTGATCCAGGGGGAGAAGAAATGACACACACAAAAAACTCGCTTTGATTTTTCTTTTGCTTTTCTGGCACAGTATGCCTGATTTGTTTTGTTTATGTTTTTAAAATATTCCTTTATGGATGAGACTATTAGTATCACAGAAAGGTGCTTAAAGATCATCTAGTTCCAACCCCATGCCATGGGTCTCAACCAATCTGGCCTTGAGAGCCTTCAAGGATAGGGCACCCACAACTTCTCAGGGCAGTCTGTTCCAGCACCTCACCATCCTCTCAGTGAAAAATTTCCCTCCGACAACTAATTTAAATCTCCCCTCCTTTTATTTATGACTGTTCTCCCTTGTCCATGTCCTCACTCCCACCACTGGACTCCAGCACAAATACTTCGGGATTGATTTGACATCTTCCTTTTTCTTATTTGCAGTTTTTGCTGTGGAATGTAATTCAATTGCCTGAAAGTAAGGTGTCTGCACTATCTGGGACTCTTCGGTGTCTGACACGTCTGCACAGGACTGATAGCCGTGGCAGAAAACCCACTGATGGTACAAACCCCTGCAGAAGTGCCTGAATCCCAAGGAATAAATATATGTGTAACCCATAACAGTCATTCACAGTCACCCAGGCACAGCCTTCACAGAAAAATGTGATTCTGCCAACCATTTGCATGCATTAACAGCACAAGCACTGCTTTTGATTTTACCTTGCAATCTGCTCCCATAGACACTTTATCAGGATTACATCCTCCCCCACAAATTGAAAACATGCGAGTCAAAAATCACAGGAATTCTGAACCCCTTCCTGGACATTAAAGGGCCTATGGTGTATTTGAGCACAGCTTGTCAAAAACTGACACTGTGTTACAGCACTTCCCTTTGCAGCAGATCAGAACACAGAAAAAAACAAATGAAAATAACAACAACAACAACAACAACAAAAAAGAGTAAGCATATTCAAGGAATAAAAAAGTAAAGAAATTACATGAGGTTTCACGTCAGCTAATAATTTAATACCCAAATCTTGCCTGCCTAGGCATGTATTACAACTCATCTCTATGGTTTATATTTCTCTAAGAGAACATACCAGTCTGCTTAAACTCTGTAATTATCACTCCTTACTGTGAAACTAAAGAATTTTAGATCTTCGCAATTATTTACTGTAGCTGCCCCTGACTCAATAGTAATCTCCTAAGAAAAGTTGTAATCAATATCTTATTGAGGAATTTTTTGAACGCAAATTGTCTTTTATTTTGCAGAAACCTATACATTTCCTTGTTTTAGTGAGCCTTTTCTCTCTGGCTATCTACTCCCTTTTCATTTAATTCCAAATCAAAAACCAGATGAATTGGTTTATTTTTAAAGAAAGTCAAAGAAATTGAATCATAGAATCATAGAATCATAGAATTACTCAGGTTGGAAGGGACCTCAAGGATCATCAAGTCCAACCACAGCCTAACCATAGTACCCTAACTCTAACTACCCTCTGCTAAATCATGTCCCTGAGCACCACGTCCAAACGGCTCTTAAACACTTCCACGGATGGTGACTCAACCACCTCCCTGGGGAGCCTATTCCAGAGCTGAACTACCCTTTCTGTAAAGA
>PPHD01001858.1:9067-27703 GCA_002909625.1 Bambusicola thoracicus
AAAAAAAAGAGAGAGAGAGAGAGAGCTGGAAACAAAACTGCCAGAATCTTTGAAGTTTCAGTCCTTAAATCTTTCCTTTTTTTAAATTGTTTTATTTTAACAAAAGCAAACAAGCAAAAAAACATCAAACCAAAGCATCTACCTAAATATAATTGCAATCAAGTGTATAAACACCATATAGTGGTCAAGAAGTGTGGTGCTTTACTGGCCACATGTCCAGATAAGTTAAGTCTGTAGATAATTGTTGTATCTAAATTTGATTAGATTCCTTCACTGCCACAGATATGTGGCACTAGCATGTACATGTGTGCCACTACGATATGCCCCACTGATCTACAGAAGGACAGAACAATACAATGGATAGCCATTTGTAAAAATTGTAGTATAGAAAGTGAAGCATAACTACTGAAGATAAAAATATGTATTAGTTTTTTTGTTAATCGGTTATTCCACTAGGCTACAATCATATCCATATTCCATTTGACTAGCAGAAAAAAAAAGTAAAACTTTTTTTTAAAATTCTTCTTGAATAAATTACTAAGAAAAAAATGGTGGATGCTAGATTTCTTGAGATTTTCAAATGCAGACCAATTCTTTTTCTGGAAGATATTAGTCAAACACAATTCTTCAGAAGTAACTAAAAGTCAAATGGATAGTTTACTTGAGACAGAAAGGTAGATTACTAGAGGACTTCAATCAGAACATATGATTCTGATGTTGAGAACCATGAGAGCTGAACTGGAAACTTCATAGGTAGAAAATCAGCCCTTGTATTTCATTCTGATCAAAGCAGTTGAGCAGTAGGCACATGTTTTTTTTAATGCATTCCAGGTTTGTTAACGCTATTTGTTTGGGTTATACAGGCACTTTGCTTGTTTGCATATAACTGCCCAAAACTCATACTGAAAAGGAAAATGTTATAGTACCTGTAGCAAGATCATACATATTTTTTAGAAGAGATGTCAGAAACGTAGGAGAAATATTGAGAAAATCTGGAGATGTACTAATGCAGGAAAAACAAGGCATGAATGAGGGTAAAACTGTACATCATTAGCACAGATAAAAAGGAAAGTATTTAACGTGAAGGTTAAAAGTCTCACTTTTTTTCTGGAAGCAGCGAGATGGGTGCAAAGATTTATATGAAATCTGGGGAGGGATATTAGTTTAGAAAACTTCCATGCAGAATCACATGAAGAAGAAAACGCACATCTAAGTTGAGGGGAAGAAGTGTAAATAATAATTATTCAGAGATTCACCTGTATTCAGTATTGTATAAGTCTCTTCAAGAAGCATGTGTAGAGAGCATAATATGAGGGTTTTTCCACCAGAAAAGGGTAGTAATGTATTTCTAGTCCCCATATAATTTTCTAACCTCAAACACCTTTTCTCTGTTAAGTATCAGTGTTTCTGGTCATTAAGCCCCAGAAATACGTGGTTGCCTACTTCAGAAATTAATATTAATATCTCTGTCCATTATTTCAGACTCTCCGTGTCCTTGTCATCACTGTATACAGGAAAAGCGCAAAATTTAATTAACATTCTTTCATCAACCCCAATGAGTTTGATATGCTTAGATTATTAATAAAATTAGAGATGTGCCACAATTCATCCTGGGTTACACAAAAACTTTTTTTCTAGTGTGTTGCACCTAAGCCATGCTGTTTTAGGCTGGAGCAAGCACTACTGCTGCAGATCAAAAGATGTGAACTTGTCTTTGGGGTTCACAGAGACTACTTAATTAATACATGTCATACTTATCTACATATATATTTTTCACATACTCATTGATGCAATAGAAATATCCTTGCATACCACATTTTCTTCCTTGTTCTTTTCCAGAATCAGAGAATGACTCAGGTTGAAAGGGACCTCTGGAGGATGTCTGGTCCAATCCACTAATCAAGTAGGGTGATTTTCAGACTTTTCATAAAGTGTGACATAGACAGTCTACTGCTAGAGCTTATCAATACAGTTAGGTATGTTTTACACAGAAAAAAAATGAGAACAAGCTGGATTTCCTACATGGGGCACAAACTCCTCTTAAGAACCCACAGGCCTGTGTCTGGTGCAAAACACAGATAAAGGAAGAGCAGTGGCACAGGCTTTAGGACAAGTGTTGTATCTGTTGCAAACAATAACTAATAAATCAATTTCGGCAGGATTCAACTTAAAAATATTATAAAATGTTTCTGCTGCATTACTGAGACCTTTGCCCTGCAATTTACAGAAAACTCTTACTAAAACCTTACTTAGAATACAAGGTAGGTCAAAGTTGCCAGCTCAGATGGGAATTTCTCCCACCTCGCAGCCAAAAACTTAAAGATCCATCTCTGTAAACATTCCAGACATCTATATTCATCATACAGATCAGGCTGAGATTGCCTCAGTATACTGATTAAAGCAGAAAAATCAGATCCTAACCTTACATATTTTTGAAGTTTTAGTTCATTGGTTAAAATACTGTGCATCACTATAGAGAAACTGTCCTAAGAGAATGATATCAAGGTTTCAAAATTGAGCATTAGAATTAAAGTTGCCTTTGTAATCCATTTTTTTTTTTTTTTTTTTTTTACTCTATACTCTGTAATTATTTCAAGCACACATTGTTTCTTTCTCAAATGTTACTTATTTTGTGCAATACACTCAGGATGATAGTAGTGACTCAGACAATCACGCATCCCATTTCCAGGATGGACCTGTGGCAGATAGCAAGGGAAAAGTGAAAGCAGAGGACAAGCCTTCACCAGTGTTCAAGAACTTGCAGGTGTCACATTTCTGCAACCAGAGGTGCTGGGATCATTCGCATCACCCTGATTTCAGAAACATCTAAGAAAAAAGTCTTCCCTTTTTTTACCCTTTACTAGGTGTCACACACCTTTGTGTAGTCCTTGTCTCTGCTGTTAGTCAAGTACTTGAGCCTATTTTATATTTAGCTCAAGATAATGTGTTTAATGTATTTCAAACATTTCAATACATCAGAAAATGGTGATTTCTCTATTCATACATGAGAATAATAAAAATGTCTTAAATAAGGTCAATAATACAACAAAATTTTAAATAATAAAGGGTTTGTATTTTGGGAACTCTTCTTTCCATGCAATGCCAAAAAAGAATTAACATTATCTTGGAAATACATTAACATAGTTAAAGATGGCGAATAACAAGATTTAAAAACAAACTAATCAAATAAACAAAAACAGATACCCCACAAATTTATGTGGGATAGCAGTGATTAATGTGACTATTCAAAAATATCTCAAGGTATATAAAAGACCTTTCAGATGAATACAGGGAGATAAATTAAGACTTTACCCTAAAAAGCAAATATGCCATTACAAAAACAGTTTGTAGACATGATAAGTATCTAGATAGCCCAAAAGTTTTTTAAAAAAACAGGTTATTCCTTTTGATCATTTCCTTCATGTTTACTTTTAAAATATATGTTTGTACACTCGTGGAATAGAAGCCATAAACGATGCAACATATAACATTTGAAAAAGAAAACTATGGTCCTCCAATCTCTTAAAACAACAACAAAATCACAAAGAAAACTCTGTATTTCATTCAGCTGTATTAATAGGATAAACTATAATTTCACCTCTCTTAACTTTTTATTCTGTAAACTCTTTCTCAACATAGATATATCAGCTCAGTGGGACTTTCTAGATCTAGGTCTTGAAAGTTGTTTTATCTCATCTCTAACAGCATTAATGTTGTATATGTCTGAGGAAAAGTATAAAATAACATCATTTTCAAGATCAAAGTTGAAGGTATATAAACACCTGTGGTTTCGTTAGAAAACTTATGCAGTTACAGGTTTTCTGTATTTCTTGAATACACTGTTAGATTGACAAGAAAACACTCCTAGATGTCATCAACCATGTGAAGGCAAATAAAATATATATTCATTTTGGACTTGATGTTTTTCATATGACTTTGAAAGCTGTGAACTTGTGAGACAAGATTAACATTCCAGGTAATTAATATTTAGATTTCACGGCAGAAATGTGATTCTCCATCACATTTCCTTATTTTTCTTTTTTTTAAATTTGATCTGATGTAACAAAGATTCTAGAAAAGTAAACACTTCTGTCTATATAAGGCTTTGAATAACAATGCAGGCTAAAGGGCTACCTTTACTTCTGTTTTATTTTGACTTTGTGAAAAGTGCTGAATTCATCTAATTCAAGGAATAAATCTCTTTTGTTCTTATCTAAGTTTGGAAGGGGGGTTGTTTGTTCTGTTTTTGTTGTTGTTGTTGCTGTCAATTTTTTTGTTTGTTTCACCTGGCACAGTAGTGTACTTTAACACTACGAACTCTAATGCCAGATAAGTCTTCAGTCTCTACTAAGAATATATACAAAAACAGTAATTGTCCTTCTAATTTCCTGAGGTACAAAAACTTCTCACCACCTCACTTTACACAGATCCCTAAAAATAGCAAGCCATGACACAATTTCAGCACATTGTTTCTGGTAACTGATGCCACATAATAAATAAATAGATACAAAAACACAGTCATACACCGAAACCTTCAACTTTGGTATTTTGATGACATCAGATAATCATTTTCCTTCTAAAATATTTCCCTATTTCCCCAGTTCAGTATTATTCAATTAATCAAATACTAGATTAATACTAGAATTCTAGTAATGTCTTTTGTATAGCTATTTTATTTTTTATTTTAAATATCATCACAAAAATAATTACACTGCAATCATTATCACTTCATTAGATTTTAATCATTAATTTAGACAAATGCTATTAATGACTTCTACAACAATCAAACTCTACACAATACTCTTCATAGAATCACAAAAACATAGAACAATAGAACCATAGAATCACCAAGGTTGAAAAATACCCACAAGATCACCCAGGCCAGCCATCCACCCATCACCAATAGTTCTCACTAAACCATGCCCCTCAACACAATGTCCAAACATTCCTTGAACATCTCCAGGGTTGGTGACTCCACCACCTCCCTGGGCAGCCCATTCCAGTGCCTGACCACAATTTCAGAGAAGTAGTATTTCCTAATGTCCAGCCTGAACCTTCCCTGGCGCAGCTTTGAAGCTATTCCCTCTAGTCCCATCACTAGTTACACAAGAGAACAGGCCAACCCATAACTCACTACAACCTCCCTTCAGGTAGTTATAGAGAGCAATAACATCTCCCCTGAGCCTCCTCTTCTCCAGACCGAACAATCCCAGCTCCTTCAGGTGCTCCTCATAAGGCCCGTTCTCCAGACCTCTCACAAGCTTTGTTGCCATTCTTTGAACACGCTCCACTGCCTCAATGTCTTTCTTGCAGTGAGGGACCCAAAACTGGACACAGTACTTGAGGTGCGGCCTCACCGGTGCTGAGTCCAGGGGGACAATTCCTTGTTCCTGCTGGCAACACTATTTCTGATGCAGGCCACCTGGGCACACTGCTGGCTCATGTTCAGTTGAGCATCAATCAATACCCCCAGGTCCATTTCCTGTACCCAGTTTCCCAGCCACTCTGTCCCAAGCCTGTAGCGTTGTCTGGGGTTGTTGTGGCCGAAGTGCAGGACCCAGCATTTGGTTTTTTTGAACCTCATCCCATTGGCTTCAGCCCAGCTATCCAGCCTGTCCAGATCCCTCTTTAGGGCCTCACTACCCCCAGGCAGATCAACACTTCCAGCCAGCTTGGTGTCATCTGCAAACTTACTGAGGGTGCACTCAACACCCTCACCCAGGTCATCAATAAAGATACTGAAGAGGACAGGCTCCAGCACTGGCCCCTGGCAAACACCACTCGTGACTGGTCACCAGCTGGATTTAACTCCATTCACGACCACCCTCTGGGCTCAGCCTTCCAGCCAGTTCCTTACCCAGTCAAGAGTGTACCACATCAACAGCCTTTCCCTCATCCACCAGACAGGTCACTAGATCATAGAAGGAAATCAGGTTGGTTAAGCAGGACCTGCCCTTCATGTACCCATGCTGTCTAGGCCTTATCCCCCGGTTGACCCGCACATGCCACATGATCTCCCTCAAGACAATCTGCTCCATATATTTCCGTGGCACCGAGGTCAGGCTAACAGGCCTGTAGTTGCCCAGATCCTCCTTACAACCCTTCTTGTAGATGGAAGTCACACTGGCAAGCCCCCAGTCTTCTGGGACCTCACCAGTCAACAAGGAACACTGATAGATGATGGAAAGTGGCTCAGCTATCACCTCTGCCAGTTCCCTCAGCACTCCCGGATGAATCTTATCTGGCCCCATGGACTTGTGGCAGTCCAGTTGAAGTAGTAGGTCTCTGACTGTTTCCTCCTGAATCGTGGGGGGGTTCAGTCTGTTCCCTAGCCAAGACTACCAGGTCAGACGTAAAGGCAGCATTCAGAACCTCTGCCTTCTCCTTATGATCAGTGGTTACATTCCCTGCCTCATCCAGTAAAAAATTGAGATTATCCTTGGTCTTCCTCTTACTGTTGATATATTTGTAAAAGAGTTTTTTGTTCCCTTTTACCCCAGCGGCCAGGTTGAGTTCAAGCTGGGCTTTTGCCTTTCTGATTTTCTCCCTGCGCATCTTAACAACTTCTTTGTATTCTTTCTGACTTGCCTGACCCTTCTTCCATAGGAGGTAGATTCTCTTTTTCTCCTGGAGCCTCAAGAATAGCTCCCTATTTATCCACGCCCATCTTCTTCCACGCCAGCTCATTTTGTGGCTCAGGGGGACAGCCTTCTCCTGCACCTTTAAGACTTCCTTCTTGAAGAGTGACTAGCTGTCTTGGACCCCTTTACTCTCTAAGACTGAATCCCCAGATTCATCCCGCAGCCCCAGTTCTGCTTACCAAAAGTGGCCCACTGAGTGCTCGCATTCCACGGCCCGGCTCCATGCCAGCGAGCTCTCCCTGCTAGTCTTCTGAACAATTCAAAGTCCACCCTTCGGAAGTCCAAGGTAGCAGTTTCGCTGTTCCCCTTCTGGCTCCACCAAGAATTGAGAACTCTACCATTTCATGGTCACTCTGTCCAAGACAGCCCCCAGCCTCTACATCTCCCACCAGATCTTATTGTTCAACAGAAAGTTTCCTGAAAATTTCTTGTAATTAACCAATACAAGCCTAAATCATCTTAAATTTACAGAAAAGAGCATTATAAAATTATTTTGTTCTTACTCAGGATATTTAAATATATATTTTTAATTTGGGGGGTTTAAGCCATAGCTGCTGAATATGTAGTTGCCTATCAAATTTACAAAGATGAATTAGTGCCTTTATTTCATGTAAAAAAATAGCATTCCCATTAAATGGCTTCCTGTTTGTAAATAAACAGCATTAGCAGTAGGAATATTACCTTATAAAATATGTAAATATGTATGGATATATTTCTGATGTGATAATAAACATTTAATGAGTTGAACGCATTGGAACTGCAAATTAAAATTGAAATGAATTACCAAAATTTTCTGAAATCTTACTGTTTCAGTGCTGAAGTCTTGCACACAGTACAGAACAAAGAAAGACACTTTTCTATCTACTGTTATACAGTGAAGAAACATCTGTTATTCTTCAAGAACTATAAAATGATATTCTCAAATTATTAAAATTATTGTCTTATTTTCTTTTTTGATTTGTGTCTTATGATGACATCTTATATATCTGAATGCATACTTTATCACTAGGATAAGATAACACAAAGATTTCAAAACACCACTACATTTACTGAAGCTAGTCATAAATACATGGTTCCTAACAGTATTAGACCAGTTGGGCTATGAAGAGAAGCTGGAGAAAGGAAAACGAGAAATAACAGTCATTTTTATACACAAAAAAACATGCTGTCTCCACTTAGAAATATTTTCTTGCATGTAAGTATGGATATAGGGAACATTTAAAGTGCAGTATGTGTAAGCATACTGTAGTCTTAATTTCCATTATTCAACTCCGCTGAAGATAATGAATTTAAATACCTATATTCTTCCTTTAAAAAAAAAAAAAATCACCAATCAAAGAAACCACAAGTCCAGCTAATCAAATCTTGTTGGCACTTTTTTTTTTAATGAATTTTGAAACATTTTAAGTAAATAACCCCAAAACTTTAAACTCGAACTTAGCTACGTACCACTAGATATAAAGCATGAGCAAGGAATAGTAAAGTGTTATCTTATATCTCTTCCTTGATTGTCATCTGGCAAATTTCACAGTTCTTTCTATATTGCTAGAGTCCAAGTCCCAAACCAGAAGCAGAATAGCAACATCTCAGGCTTCAGCTACTTCCATTAAAGGCTGGAGTTCTGCAATACAACATAGACATCTTTAATTATACAAAGAAATTAAATAAAAATAAACCCTCATGGGAAAACTTCAGTGTAATCCAAGAGATAATCTAATTACAACAGAGAATAAGTTATTAAAAGTGAAGTATCTTAATAATAAAGTATAATTATGAAGGAAGCAGATAAACACAACTCTCAACTCTTTGAGGAAGCAGAATTTTATTGATGGAAACAACAAAATGATTTTTCTACATGGTTGTGTAAAATAGGTAACCAGATACATATTGGAATAAAACAATTTCTGTTTATAGTAATTAACAATATGATCCTGCAGTCATTTGATAGTAACTCCTGTGTTAGGAAAACGATCAACTGAATTAAGCTGAAGCAGGTCCTCATAAAGGTGAAATACTTAACAATAACACTATCTTTGGGGCCAAATTAGTACATTTATCCCTACAAATAATTTATTTATCTTGCACTACTTTTCAAAGTTATAACCCCACTATCAGTTTGCATCTTTAGAACTAAGCTTCTAGATACTGCTTATCTATTTCTCTATGTTCTTATAACTAATGTTGTTATTTAATAAATTTCTTGTTAATGCTTTTTCTTCTCTTCCTCGCCCCCGAAGACCCACAACTCCTGTTAGTTTGAACCAGGGATAGAACAGTAGTTCTAAGTATGAATTCTCCAATTTTTGAGCTCCTAAATCGTGAGATTTTTTTCCCCCCCCACATATACAGATAAATCTAACAGTAGAATCCAGATCTTCCAGGAAATAAATGTATCAGTATACCTTTCACTAATGTATCTCAAGGCCTTGATTATGTAAATGATGTGACCCACATCATTATACTAACACAACTATACTAGTAGCATTTCCTGTGGCTATTGTCAAATAGGCATTAATATAATGAGTTGGCAACTGCACAACATATAGGTCTATAAAACAAAAAGAAAGGAAACAGAAATACCTTGAAGGCCTTTGAGTATAGTTGCTGCAGCACCTGTTTTGCAGATTTTACAAAATAATTATCACTTTTGGCTATCGGATTTACTTCAAAATATTGATTTATATTAGCTTTACTTTGGAAACCTGATAGAAACACTAGTCATTAGAAGACTCAAATACAATAAAATGAGGAAACCTGTGGCTATTTCAGAATTTCTGAGTTTCCAGATAATGACAGCATACTTTTATATGAGTCCAGTTCTGTTTCATGCTTTGTTCTCATCATGGATTTGCTATAAGACTCTGGGGAGGATGTTATACCATACTGGCTTTTAATTTATCTGTTGGCATTAATGATTTTTTGTTAACATAGACTTTCCTCTGTGCATCTTATTCTGATAGCTGATCTGGCTAACACTATGTTTATCATTAGGAGATGGTAGGTCTTTTTCTGTAATAGCTACAGATGTGCTATAAATTGCTATCACTTCCCATCTCATGTTCCCACACAGGAAATAGAGCTTTTAGTTATAGGTTACAATAGCTACTAGAATCAAAACTATTTCCTTTCCTAAATAACTCTTTCATCCGTAACTCTATAATGCACTACTAAACTCTCATGTTTGTTTCTACGAGGATGCTCTACTAGATTTTTATGACATAACTGCATAAAGCCAGCAGCATCTGGGTAGCATAATACATATTTCATATGAATTCTAAGTTGTTTGAGAAATTAATATTTATAAATATCATAGCTTGAAATTTTCCTTATGAAAACTGAAATATTAAAATGTTTCTGATGCTGAACTTTCATCAAATGTATAGATGTGAGCAGAATTGAAAGAGAGGAAAAGAAGAAATGAATGTGATTCACAAAACTGATCTCAATACTGGTTTACAGGTTAATCGTATTCAAAAAGTATGCACCAACAAGCTTCCCTCAAAGTTTAAAGAAGGGAAAGGATGAATACAATTTTTAAAGCAAGGTCTGACTCCCTTGCATTTCCAGCAGCATTTCTACTTTAATAAAGAGCATTTAAAAGCAATCAAATCAGGTCACAAGAAAATAAAACAAAATCCCAAGAGTAGGAACAAGCATTGTAAGATAAAGCCACCAAAATCAATGAAGAGTCTCTGAAATTAAACTCAGCTTAGAAAACAGGAAAATGCCAGTTTCTGACCAAGTACCGTAGTGTTTCCAAGCCAACAACTTCTGTCAAGTTTTCTTTAAGCTTCACAGTCTTTGTTGTTCTAAACAACAAGCAAATAAACTGAATAATTGACAAAGTACTCTTTTTGTGGAAAATAACAAACAAATAACCCAAATTATTGACAAACAATATACCTCTATATTTTCTCTTTGAACCTAGTCTCTTGCCTTTTTGAAATGAAACAGCAGAAAAGTAATATGATACTGAAATTTTCCCTTATTCTTAGAAGATAGTAGTTTCTTAACTTTAGATGCTAAAAAAATAAATAGATATTGTCAAACCATAAAAAAAAAAAATCTTGCTTCTACTTAGGCCAGAATTTATTTTGGAGTCTTTGATGTGGTACTTCCCACAGAAAACGTCATGCCGTGAAAAAGAGTGCCAGTAAGCTACTTATTAACACTTACTCAAATAAGTAATCTAAACCACAGTAAGTGGGAGATTGAGGCATAAAGTCAATTAAAAGAAGAAAATTATACTTCTTAATTTTTACAAAAGTATATAGCATTGGTGCTCTCTGTATGAACTTCTGTCTACCTCTCTACTGCTGATTTGCAGGCACAAAGCATAAAACTCATTATGGAATTTTCTCTTCCAGTCCAAATTCACATTTCTCAAACACAACATAGAAATTTCAGGAAGAAGCAGCATAGCTTATTTGGGATATTTTGAGTAAGGTACAATTGTGAAACTGCAGTCACACTCAAAGATATACTAAATGTGCTGTGGAAACTTCACCATTTCTGGATTTTTTTTTTTTTTTTTTATTTGCCTACAGTATTTCCAGTTAGGCTATCATTGAGTCAATAAGCAACAAAATTAATAGCAGGAACCCTTACAACAAAGTAGGCGTTTTTCTCTATGGAAATGAAAGAAGAAATTATACAGAAGCAATATATTAAAATATTATTATAGATCATCTCTCTTTAGTACTCCATATAACAATTTTCAGACAGTGGAAGATTTTAATTATCACAGAAAATCACAGCAACACTTAAATTATTTCCACATCATCTGAAAAACTGTTGGTCTTATCACTTTGCTTTATCTTTTATTTAGATCACCAACCCCTATCTTCATGCTTTCAAGGACCATTATCTCACATTAATCCTCCTAAACTGAAGATCAATTCCGGCAACTTTTACATTAGACTAATTAGTTGTCTGTATTTACCACTGTAAAAATCTAAGTGTTTTCAAATGTAAGAGGTTGTGAGAGAGGAACTGTTTCCAGGTTTATCAGGGTCAAGTGTGGTACATCACTGCACTTAATGTATGGCTTCAAGCCTTCTTTTCACAGCAAATGGATCAGAAGCTATATACTAAAAAGAAATAATCTGCAAGCTTTTCATACTGCCACTGAACATTTTCCCACAACATCTGTTTGTGCATGGGGTGAGGGAGGAACGTACTGTAGTGTACCCATTCCTATTCAGGCACTTCCACCTTTGAACAACACTTTATTTTATAGCAGGCTAACAAAAAAAACAAGAATGCTATGAGTTAAAATCCAGCTCCACTGAGTAGCTGAGCTTCCAACAGATATCTCTGGCATACATAGAATTCAGTATATCTTAAGCAGGAAAACTATGTTTAATTTTAAAACTAGCATGTGTTCCGTTTCTAGTTGAATTTGACAATCATGCATTCTGTGCAAGTTCAGCCCATTGATACACAACACCTTTTGCTCAATTTGTTGTTCCAGTAGTAAGTCCTTAATGCTAGAAGGAAGAAACATTTGTTGTTGTATGGCCGTATGGCAAACAGGCATTAGATTAGAAAGATTATGCTGTTACAAAGTAGAAGTGAAATGAAGATTATACCTGTGTCCCGGGCTCGCTGAAAGGTTCCCAGAGGGAGGATCTCCAGATAGAGAACCTCCTCCAAGGGACTCAGCTCTTAAATGGGGTCTAGGAGGGGTGCAGCCTGGCTCCACCCCTTCCGGTCACTCAGGTGCATTCACCTGTGCCCCTGCAGCTGACTCAATGCTCACCTCAAGTGGTCAATCAGAGGTTCAGGCCGTGATTCAACAGTTCCCATACAGTTGTTCGTTTTTATTTTTTGTTTTTGAAATTTGACATTTTGATGCTGGTAAACAAGCAAGGTTGAACAGTGAAATACACCCAAGACTGAAAACAAGCACCTTCCAAATGGAAAGACTGAAAAATGTTCAAGGTGTTATTATGCCTAGGAGTATTTTCATGTTTTGTTATTTTGTCTCTATTTTTGTGCAAAGTCCCACCCCTAGGAAGGAACAACTGCAAGTATCAATACAGGTTAGGGGCTGACTGACAGAAAGGAGAAAAACCTTAGTGTCCTGGTGGACAACAGGTTGAACAAGCAGTGTGCATTTGTGGCCAAGAAGGCCAATGATATCCTGAGGTATCCTTGGAGAAAAATGGATTTGATGCATGGACCACTTGCTGCATAAGGAATTGGCGGGATGGTCACACTCAGAGAGTTGCTGTCAGCTGCTCAATATCCAAGTAGAGACTGGTGACAAGTGGTGTCACCACTTCTCTCAGGGATCGGTTCTGAGACTGGTGTTATTTAACATCTTTGTAGGCAACATGGACAGTGGGATCAAGTGCACACTCAACAAGTTTGCAGATGACACCGAGTGGTGCAGTTGACATACTAGAGGGAAGGGATGCCATCAAGAGGGATCCAGACAGACTTGGGAAGTGGGCTCACAACAACCTCATGAAGTTCAACAAGGCCAAGTGCAAGGTCCTCAACCTGGGTCAGAGCAATCCCAAGCACAAACAGGGTAGAGAATGGGTAGAGAATGGCTTGAGAACAGCTCTGAGAAGAAGGATTTGGGGGTATTGATTGATAAAAGACTCAACACGAGTTGGTAACATACACTTGCAGCCAAGAAAACCAACCATATCCTGGGTTACATCAAGGGAAGAGTGACCAGTAGGACAATGAAGGTGATTCTGCTCATCTACTGTGCTGTTGTGAGACTCCACCTGGAATATTGCATCCAGTTCTGGGGGTCCCTCTATAGGTACAGGCTGAGAGAGCTGAGGCTCTTCAGCCTAGAGAAGGCTCCAGGGAGACTTTATAGCATGCTTCCAGTACCTGAAGAAGGCCTACAGGAAAGCTGGGGAGGGACTTCATATAAAGGGGATGTAGTGACAGGATGAGCGGAAAGGGTGTTAAACTGGAAAAGAATAGATTTCAACTAAATATTAAGAAGAAATTCTTTACTGTAAGGGTGGTGAGACACTGGAACAGGTTGCCCAGCAGGGCTGGGGATGTCCCCACCCTGGAAGCAGTCAAGGCCAGGCTTGATGGGCCTTTGAGCAACCTAGCCTAGTGGGAGGTGTCCCTGTCCATAGCAGGGGAGATCCTCTCCCTCTATTCTGCCCTGCTGAGGTCACATCCGGAGTACTGCATCCAGTTCTGGGCTCCTCAGTTCAAGAAAGACAGGGAGCTTCTAGAGAGAGTCCAGGAGAGGTCTACAAAGATGACAAGGGGCTTGGATCATCTCCTTTATGAGGAAAGACTGAGAGACCTGTGACTGTTCAGCCTGGATAAGAGAAGACTGAGAGAAGGTCTTATCAACACTTGTAACTTTCTAAAGGGTGGATATCAAGTGGATGAGTCCAGGATATTTTTGGTGGTACACAGTAACAGGACAAGGGGAAAAATGTACAAAGTGGAACACATTAAGTTCCATTTGAACATAAGAATTTATTTACTGTGAGGATGACAGAGCCCTGGAACAGTCTGCCCAGAGAGATGGTGGAGTCTTCTCAAAATCCACCTGGATGCTTTCCTGTGCAACCCACCGTAGGGAACCTGCATTAGCAGGGCAGTGGACTAAGTTATGTCCAGAGGATCCTTCCAACTCCTGTGATTCTGTTACTTGTTTTGTTGTTGCTGTTTTTTGTTTTGTTTTTAAACATGCAGCAAATATTGAGATGCTACTGGAAATCTTCAACACTTTAACAGCTGTTGGGAATCATATCTTTTCTCAATTAGGCCAATAAATGTGTAATATTTGTTAATACTACTTTGCAGTAATTACTACCCTGGAATCTAATCCAAAATTTATTTTTGCTTTAAATCGCTCTAGTTTTTATTCAAATTTGGTTCAAAGTTAGCTGCAAGTTATTTTTTCTCACAAACTACTTAACAAACTTAATCAAGTATTCCCCATGCTTTTGTCATAAGTGACATAGGGAAGGATGGACATTCATGTTAAATTATGTGTGTATATATATATATATATATATGTTTCACATTTTAAAAAATAAATAAAAGTGAACAATTTGTTTTCATTTTAACTAGTCTTCTGTACGTCTCTGTTCAGTTAGGTTCCTAAAAGTCAGTGAAGGCCACAGCTACACCAGTGACTACTGATACATAAATATTTAGAACATAATTTGCTCCCTGCATTTCCCAGCCTTTATCTCGGCTAATTGGTCCTGAAGAACAGGAAAGTACATACAGTAAGAATACCCTGAGAAACAGGACCAGAAGGAAGACTGATGAAATTGTTCTGTGATGAACTTAAAACGATTCCAATCAACATGATAATTTTCACACTTTTCACTAAACTTCTAAAGTTTTGTCCACACTAGTTTACAAAATTTCAAACTGACAATATAACTGTCTTAGTACTTTTTCCCCAAGCATTACTTCCCTGTCACACTGTTGACCAAATCTTGTGCATAGAACAAATAGTTAAATATATAAACTCAGAATTCAGAGAAGTGTGTTTGTTTAACTGCTTCATTCTTTATTGTGTTTATTTCAGTGGTTCCCATGAATTATTCAGAATGTTTTAGGGTAGCCTAGAGAAAATGCATTCTTTTAAGAGGTTTACTTCTCAGATATTCTTTTAACTGAGTTAGATGGCAACAAAGTTTTAGAATCCAGATCTATAAATATGAAATGGTTCTTTTTAAAACTCATTCAAGAATAAGCAATACTGTATTAATGGAAAAAGACAATCAGAACTCTTGACCCAAGCTCTTTTTTTTTTTTTTTTTTTTTTTTAATTGTCTCAGCAGAATTCCCTTTGTTCAAAGATTATTTTCATGTCTAAAACCAATTTCTATTGAGAGACTGAGGGAGGTCTGATGGGGATTACAATACAGCACAATTGCTTCAATTTTTGCCAAGAACTATATTGCCCAAAGAAAATCTATAGCAGTAAACAACCCATCTAAAAATGCATTGAAATTCACTTTGGTAAGTAGTCCACAATTGTATCTCTTTTGTTCAAGAGAAGAAAGAGATAACTCAAAATTTTCAGTATTACCCAACCATAGTAACAGTTATCTTGAAACTATAATTGAAAATGTTGTATAGAAAGGTCACATCTTTTCATACACTTCTTAATTTTGAAATTATTTCTCTTATAACCATACCAAAATGTGATTTTATTATCTGCTATGTTCTGACACTTGAAAGATTTTGCTTATTAATATTATGCAACTGAAATCATGTCAATCTAAAGGGTTAGAGGCAAGAATTAGAAGCAATTATCTCTGCAGACAAAAGTTATCATACATTCTCTTTTTAGACTCTGTTCCCCTAAATTGGAGCAAGATTCAACTTTATATATATATATATATATATACACACTAGTAAAGGTTCAGCTACTTTTATTATCATTTTGATTCAGGTTGCATTTATCAAGTCTGGGTTGCTTCTCTTTTGCTGCATCTGAAAATCCAAAGTTAAAACGTTTCTCGGACAAATTAGCAAACAGAGATTTGACATAGTGATTCACTCTTAAATGTATCAATCTTCGGTAACACAAATATATGAAGACATACATCTACATTCTATCCCTCTATTTATGTATTTGTTTGTTTTATCATAAGAATGGTGTCTCTTAGAGCTACTTCCCACAATTCTTCAGTGCAGATTCATTCTCTTACATTGAAGGACAGGAAGAATTATGCTCACTGGGGGAAAAAAAAAAAAAAAAAAAATGAATAGACATTCATCACTGGCCTAGACCCAGGGGTTGAAGAGCTTCCAAACCATTCTTGGCTAAACTTTATTGCAAAGGGAAAGTCTTGCAAGGACAAGGTAATCCTTTGGGAAAACAAGGACCAAATTTTGAACTTATGACTTGATTCTTCCAGATACGGAGATCTGTGCATACTGATAGCACATGTACTCTGTTTATGGACCATTTTGAGGGAGCCATTTTACTCAGATATTATATTTGCTTACTTAAGATGGAAAGTACAAAGTCTGTTGAAACTGATATTTATCTCAGTTCTTTAGTACTAGTAGTTATCTCAGAATTTCTTCAGAAGTATCTTGTTTCCTAACATTGTCCCCTTTTTGTAGTTGCAACAATTTGAATGTGAAAAGTTTTGTATGAATCGGCAAAACTAACATATCAACATATAAACCAAAAAAATAATATCCTGATTCAAGTTTTGATTAAACATAAGGTGCTCAATAAACCTTAGGCAGTATTTACCAGGTAGCCATGATAAATATTAAGCCTTTTTGGCTTTTAGAGCCAAATGCAAAAGGCTAGACTCCATGGTAATCAGGTAAATTTTCCCGCTGTCACTGTAATGCATGCAGTCTTTACACATTAAGATCACAGTTCTTAAATAAGATTTGCAAGTTGAAAATGTCTTGTTATGAATTCATGAGCTGGAAATGTGCAGTCATAAAATTTACCAGCCACACAGCTCAACATTTACAATGTTTAATCTAAGATTTATGAAGTCGTATGGTATTCTCAAGTAGATGTCACCTGACAACTTTATGTTACACTGATCTTTCTGTTTTAAAGCCACAGCTGCTGTGTCTTTTAAGAAGGTATCTTTTGGAGATGGAGAGCAGAGGAGACAAGAATTTTTTTAAAGATATTAAGAGGTAAACATAAGTACAGCTTGCCGGAGTTACGGTACATGATATACTTAAAAGAACACTGTACTTTAAACCAAAATATCTATGCCTTCCCTTCAAACACGTATCAACTCCTGTCAGTAGTTCAAGAATACTTAATCACTTCTATTGCTACAGTCTTCCACATCCCTAATCAAAATACTTTTCAATTGTAGTTTTTCATACTGGTTGTTCTTAAAGGACGTAAGTAAGCCACTATCTTTCTAGTGCTTCTTGATTGTTAACAACACTGGACAAAATATGTCCATTTCACAAAGTCTCCCATATAACAAACAAATGAATTTTCTCATTTTTCACATTAAAGCTCAGTAAATTGATTGACAGATTTTTTAAGTTATTGTTTTTGAAAAAAAAATTGCTATGTTTAATATTTTCTGAAATATTACTGAAACATTTACCTATTTTTAACACTGTATTACAGATTAAGATTTTGTAATATAAGCACAATTATCAATAAGAGGTCTTTTATATAATGGAAATTGAATATGAATCTTGGAAAATATCTGGAAATTAATAAATATTGTGTACAGAAATTTCAAAAATTTTATGGATTAAGCATGGAAGATTGACAAGCAAACAATGAAAAATGTAGTTCTCAGAATACAGTGTATCTTTGCAGCATGGCTCTCAAGGCCACACTGAAGTCATTAGTTTAACTTCCCACAGTGCCACTGTTCAAAAAAGATACAGTCTATATTAGCCATAACTGTCATCTTTATAAACTCTTAAATGTCTCTTTTTGTTAAATACCTATTCCTCTAAATTATCCTATTAGTCCTACTTATCACTTAATCCAGACCCCTGCATGTTTTGTCATAAAACCCATGTGGTTTCAGACAACTCCCTATAACATCCACTAAAGTGACTTGCCTTCATTTTTTAAATCCTCTCTTAGTAGACTGCTTTCCTATGATAGCTCAGAAAAAGCTAGCATAGCTTTTGATGTGCTCAGATCACTCATGCTGATCAATATAGTTTCACCATCTCCTTTCACTGCTCTTCCTGATATTTTGTCTGCTTCATGTTATACTTGTAAGCTTTATGGGAAAAAAAAAAAAAAAAAAAAAGTGTTGTTTTCTGTTTTTTGTGTGTGTGTGTGTGTGTGTGTTTTTCTAGTGTCAAAATAGCGTTATTCTGACCTATGTTTGGAGTTTCAAGCCATACAGAAATATAAATTGCAATATCTCATGAAAAATGCTATTCACTGAATGGGTGTCTGTTCAGGCAGTGCTCCTCTATAAGGAAATTGTGCTCTCCCACAATGCATCCTTCAGAAAAGAAAGGGATCATTCCGAAAGTCATACAGAAAAAAAAAAAAAAAGCATCT
>PPHD01001858.1:27857-39514 GCA_002909625.1 Bambusicola thoracicus
AAAAAAAAAAAAAAAAAAGCATCTGTTCGTGAACAGAACACTAAACAATTATCACAGGAATGATGATATAGGTGAATCTGAAGTACAAATAGTGTAAAACTCTTGGTTCTTTCAAACAACATTGTGAGGAGTAGTAACAGGCAGTATGTGTTTTTGTTTTTTTTTTTTTAATAAAAAGCTAGAAATATGTCTTTCTGCAACAGTAGATGAGTATGAAAGGATCAAGAAGTCTTCTTGTTTTACGTATCCTAAAATTACCTTTATCACTCACTCTTCAGCATATGAATCTTAAGAGTATTTAATACAGGAAAATGTAAAGTGAAAGTTAACTAAGCTTCAGAATAACAGTATCGTTCATTTGAGAAACTTTTTGTCTTTACAGGGAAATACAGTTGCCTAGGTACCTGTAAAACTAACCAGCCATTTGTATGGTAAAATCCTACCAAACAGAAGGATGAGCACTGTTCCTATAGAGCCACTATTCAGTTTGAGGAAAAGCTCTTACATGATATATTTTGTGCGATCATAAAACAGAGACCTACATCCTCATAATGCCAGTATACTATCTCCCATCCCCAGTGTTTCCACATGCTGCTACAACTTCCTTTTCCAGATGCACATGAATAACTTGAAGCCATTAGAGACAGAGACAGCTGCACGTGATATAAACCCCTTAGCTAGCCCAATCTAATTGCTCTGCCTATTTTTGCTTTGGAGATTCTCTTTTTGCATGGTGTATCTTACAAATTCAAAAAATCATCTTTATTCCTAGCCTCCAGAGCTTTCAATTTTTCTTGGCAAAGCTTCCTCATACCTTCTCAACTCTGGAATTACTTTGAACATGACCTTTCCTTCAAATTTAAGTCTACAATTTCTGTCATAGGTTTCCTATTCTAATATTTCTTCTGTTTCTTCTCCTTTCACAATACTTTTTTTTAAACATATTCTTTTCAACATTTTGTGGAGGGCTCTCTTGTACACCTGAGCAGAGAGTGGCAACCTCATTCACACATACAGCTACACCTGTCATCTGGACTCAGATCATCTGTCTAGGATGTAGTTTCTGGATTGACCTACAGCCGCCTTTCTGTAAAGGAATACTTTTAAAATACTTCTAAAATGCTGCTTATTTACATAGAATAGAAACAATAAACTAAAGAAAAATCCGTGGTTCAACTGGGAAGTCTTGCAACACTGAATTGACAGATTTGCCTCTGTGTGTACAGTAAGGCTCACTGAGGACGAAACATTGTGTGAACTGACAAAGAAAAATCCTACAGAATAGTTAGTTTTTTTTTTTTTTAAAAAAAAGGTGATAAAACTGAATTATTTTAAAAATTAAAATATAAATAATGTATGAAACTGTACAATAAAGTTAAAAGACAGAGTCTCTAATTCACTTAACATATTGAACTTACTATAGAAACATATCAGATTCAAGTGTACTTACCTCATGAAGGATTTGTTGAATTAACCTACTCTTTCTCATCCTGTAAGTACTACTTAAAGTTTTAGAGTGAACCTCCTCTTACTTTTATCTGGCTTATAACGAACATTCACAGGTGAATTCAACAAAAGAAATACTAAAAGAAGAATCAGAGAAGGAAAAATTGCAGATTGTTCCACTGTCATTTTAAATATGAATTTATGCTTACAGTATCTTTTATTAAAAAAAAAAAAAAGTAAAAATAAAACTCCTGATTGACAAAATTTCACTCTTTAAGAAAAAAACAAACCACAAAATCTACTGATAAAAAAACACTGAGATGTTGGATGAGGCCTAGTTACTGAGTCTCCTCTGATACCTGCTGGATTATTTGGGACAATCACAACAGGTATGTTTCTACATATATTGTGTAATATGATACCTTGGAGTGCACATAGAAGTCCAGGTCAAGGACTCCTTTGTGTAATATTCACTTATCTAAATTTCTACCATGGAAAATCAACACAGAAGCTCTTGCTCTTGTGGTAGTCATTATAGCCAGAGATGCAGTAAGGAAAGCTTACTTTTCCTAGAAATTTTTAAAAAGTGAATAAAACTCTAACAATTGCTTTGTTAGGGCAAGTAGGGGACAAATGCAATAGTGTCTATTTTACAGCAAATGCAATCACTCCCATAACTTACTGAAACACGCTTTTAAGAGACCAGTAAGAGCATCTTCTGTGCAGAGAAGCTAAGCAGCCGCTGAGCAGGAGCCTTGGCTCTTCAGTTTCAAAGCTAATGCACAGGGCTACACAGTCCCAGCACACCTAGTGGTGTTTGAGAATAGGGTGCCACTGCCAGAGCAAGCAAAGCTTCTTGTGGAACCTAAGGCTGTATGGCTGCACCATATAGCATGGTGCCTGACTTAATCACTTCCGAAATGTGGGGCTTTATTAATTTAACTGGTTTGTTTAGTGGGTTCATCTACCTTCAAGGTGTTGCACTGTGTAACTAGAGCTGGCTTCAGAGACTTGAATTTCATTGCTACTTGCCCCAAACAAGAAAAACTGCACTTGCATATAAACTTTAATGTATGGAATACCCTACAATCATAGAATCATTTGAGTTCAAAGAAACCTTTAAAGGCCATCTAGTCCAACTCCCCTGCAATGCACAGGGACATCCACAACTAGATCAGGTTGCTCAGAGCCCTGTTCAGTCTGATCCTAAATGTTTCCATGGACAGGGCTCCCACCACCTCTCTGCGCATCCTGTGCCAGTGCCTCATCACCCTCATTCTTAAAAATTTCCATATATACAGACTAAATCTCCTCTCTTTTAGTTTGAGATTGTTTCCCCTTGTATTGCAATAGTCCCTGCACAACAGTCACTTTCTTTCTCTTACCCTCCCTTTAGATACAGAAGGGAAAGATATATAGACTTTTGGTCCTTGTAGCTGTGAAACTAATATTCATAGTTTAAGAACACTGATTTCTAATGATAATGCCCTATTTAGTTTTCCCATGTGAATGAAACAAACACCAACACGCGGAAAAAAAAAAAAAAATCAGTACACTTCTTAACCCATTAAGTGAGATTGGGTTTCTTGTGTCCAAGCATAAAAGGCAGTTTTTTTCCATCATTAACTAAGAGCTAAGTAACCTTGAGATTTTCACAAACTCTATGCAATGCAGAGTGACAATGTAATTAAAATGTTGTGGTGTGTGATTTGTACAGACTGCACAGAGAGCTGTAACCAGATTAACTACATGACTTGTACACACTGCCTGCAATAAGTTATACCTCTTTAAATAATTACAAAAATTAAGTTCTAACACAGGCTGTCTACAAAATATATTGGCTCTGACCAGATTAAGTATTGGAATTAATAGATTTACACTGACTGTGCCCACAAAGTTAAAGTCCCTTGCAATATAAAATGAAGAAACGTGAATGTACTGCACAGAGTAGAATACAGTCATTGCTCAATCTCAGTAGAATAGACTGTCACACTCTACTGTATTTGAAACTGTGTAAAATGGCATGACCACATTTGTTTAAACAATGGTTCTGTCATACTGCTTAAATATGATTTTGTACAGTCTAGCTTAAAGGTAAATGTACAGGATAGCCCAGTCAGCCAAATTTAAATCCCATGTCTGATCCTGGTACCACAACAGCAGATCTGGAGAATGAAGTGATGATCGACTAGCACTGCTAAGGACATTCTGCACTGGAGAATGTTACCCCTTACCAGAGTGGATGCTACAATTTTTCTCACTTATCTTGCAATCCAGGTACACTGTAGGCATGACAGCAGAGTGAGATAATAGAATACTTCTTGGAGCACCATAAGTATTAGACAAAATCAGCCCTGGATGAATTGTTCTGCAGGCTTCAAAGCAAGGTTCAAAAGTGAACTAAACTACAATCTAGCTTTCTCTTGAGGAATTTATGCTGAATACATACACAATTTCCTCCGTGTGCTAATTCCACATAAGAAAGAGGGGTATCAATATCAGATGTAAATCCACCATGAGTTCTGCTGGCCACTCTAAGAAAAGCAAGTGTGAGAAAGTGAAGATCTGATGCAAAAAAGGTGGTATGCAGGAAAGGGAAAAAGTGTACAAGAACTGCGAAAATTAAAGTTGACTTCAAGCTTATAATAAAATGAAGAGACATTAACTCCACTGGTTAAATTTCCCAGATTATCATGTCAATTTCATGAGAAAACCAGGGAATTTTTCCTGGTTATGAAGTCTTCCACAAACCTGAAAGCAGACCAGACTTACTCATGCATTTGTGTCAAAACTTGCGCTAGGCTAGGACTTAGATATCACAGCTGTCACCATGAATGTTTTCATTCACCACAGCAATTCAATCAAAACAGTCTACTCTGACACAGTATAGACTTTCTAGCTTCACACAACCTTTTTCTTCTTTTTTCCACTGAGGAAATTATATATGCACATACAAAATGGAAAATAAAATAAGTGAATTGATAATGATAAAATAAGCATTTTGCTTCCATTTTTTCTAATATTAAGAGTATGATTGAAGGTGGGAGAAGGGGCTGATAAGTTGAAAGACAAGGAAATGATAGTGCTGATGCTGGAGATGTTAATTATGTTATTTACAAAAAGAAGTTAAGAAGTCTCGACCTTGGCAACAACAACAACAAGCATGGAAAATACAATATACTGCCAGATATCGAAATTATATGAAACTCTTTTAGCCTGTCTTTATCACCAATCCCACACTATGATGTAATAAAAAGCCTCAACACAGGTATAAATCACAGAAAGGCAAACTGTCAACTGTTATATTGTTAAGCTAAGCATAAGCCAAGACAAAAGTGAATTATGCCTAGATATTTAGACTAAAGTCACAGAAGAGTCTACATTAGAAAGAAGATGCTTTGAAATGAGGAGGAAAAAAAAGTCAAATGAGTTTCAGGAGAATTTCTGAGCTGCATAAAAACTGAGGTTTCATGCAAAGTACTTCTTTTGATTCCAACTTCGTATACCTTAATAGTCAAGAAGGTTACATGTTTATTCATCCCATGGAGATACCACATTTCTTCCTCAAGGTAGAAAGTTTGAACCTTCACAACTTCTTCAGTAACTCTGTCTTGCTACTGCTTTATTTCTTTATTCATGCATTATCCTTTTTTTCCCCCACTTTTTTTTTTTTTTTCCTCTAGTATACCAATCTCATAAGCCATAATGTTAGTTCATCCTGATTAGGGGATTTTCCTTTCATTTGTCATTTATCATTGCTGAAAGAAATAAAGGCTTAGTTATAGAAACAGAGAACTATGAAAACATTGTACTGAAGACAGCCATCTTTCCGCATAAGAATACATCTGACCCGCTATGACTGTGTCTCAGGCAAAACTGATAAGTGAAAAGGCTGAAAGAAAAGGTATACTCACATAAGCTCTTCTACATCAATACCTAGAAACATGCAAGACTGCAAACTCCAATTATTCCAAATAATCTAATTTGGAAAGAGGAATAAACCTCTGGCAGCTGCGTCACAGCTTCTCGCTGTCTCTAAGGAGATGGATTTGTTCCTAATATTCTCACGAACTCCTAAAGTGTTTTATGTGTCTCAGTTTCTTATCTGTTAAGTGAAGATAACAACATTCATGATACTTCATAGAGGTTTTAAATGATTAAATTATTAAAAGCTTGTGAGCTTTTAAAATTATGTGATGTCTAATAAACACGGTAAGCAATTTTCCAGTAGGAATTCCACCTCATGCAAGAAGAAGAACCAAACTCACTAGTAATAACAACAAGGAACATGAAATGCAATGTTCTGAGGTCATAACTCAGTAATGAATAATGCTGTTTGCTGAAACTTTGAATTGTACCTATATGTTCACTTCTTTTAATGGGTATTTGCTCCTTCCATTTAACTGACCTTGGCAAAGTGAGTTAATTTCCTTTTGTAGTCAAAGGCTACTTTCTGCAGTCAAACAGGCCAAGCAAGAAGAACCATAACATAAAACCTACCTTATAAACAGAAGAGGAAGCAGTCCTCAGGACTTCAATAGATTGAAGTTGAAACTTAGCATTAAATGCCTCTGAGTCTAGAAACCAGAGAAATATTAAGATGAGAAAGGATAAGAACTCAGCCACATACTAGGCCAGAATCTAAAGGGTAAAGGTTTTTTAGACCTACTTGTAAGTGGTCAGATGAGAGCACTAACAAAATTCAAATCCACATCAGGAAACCAGTGCAAGGTAGACATAAACCAATTATCAAACCAAACTGGAATAATGTCATACAGATGAGATGGAAGCAAGAATGAGAAAAAGTGAAATGAAGAGCTATCTGGATAAGATGGAACTTACAACTCTCACAAAGTTTTTACATCTACACTTGGTTGCTAATGACAGCCATGAGACAAGTTCTTAAAAAGGGTTCTCTGCATTCTTATCAGTTCCCATGGAAAATTATTCAGTCCTCATTACTGTAAAAAGCATAGATATAAAACATAGAAGTTGAGAGAAGTAAAAGTCAAAAAGAAGGGTATCAAACTGCATTGCCTTGAAGACATCCGAGGATAAAAATTATTCTTCCCATCTTATAGCTCACTAAACCTGGTCCATTTTTGTGAGATCAACCTCACTGATTTTTAGTGTCATCACGTGCACCTGGTGATTAATTTAAAAAAAAAAAAAAAGAATATTTACCTACTTCTAATAATGAGACTGTCTTTACCTACAAACATTTCCACAAATTTCCCACACACTTCCTTAATGGCTGAGAGAATGATATCTGAAACATTTTGGTGAATTTACCTTTTTTTCATTGCAGAACTATTAAAGCAGACTCTAAGAATGATTCCTAAGCATTCAAACAAAAGTTAAAAAAATTAATAAGATAGAAACTGAAAATCTGTACTAATTAGCAGCGGTAATTTATCTCTGTGAAATAACAGAAACAAATGTCACATGGAAAAAGAACAGTCTAAAGTCAAATAAAGCAGAGAAAAACAGACTAGTACTACCTGTGCTGCAAAATTGACTGTTTTTTTTTTTTAAGTTGGTATCTAGAAGTTATCTTATCTTTACTTTTTTTCTATCTAAAAAAAAAAAAAAAAAAAAGGTCATACATATCTCTATAAACAGCTGGTTATAAATGAGCTAATCACCTGAATGACTGGCAACAGTAAACCCATACTATGGTAAGAGACTTGCACACTAACTGAATCAGTAAGAGTGGATGTAAGAGACTAAATATATGAAAATACAGTATAAGAGTGAAAAGGAAAATAAGTAAACTGAGACTATGGAAAAATATTTTTATACTGCTAAAATTCAAGTAACTCATCATTCCTAGTAGATTTCTGTGAGAGAGCAGTTCCTAATTCAAATATGGTAGTATAGTTACTTTGGAGATGTGAGGTAATCTTCCAGGACCCACCAAAATGAGTTTCAGTGTAGATTTCCCATTCAATGCATCCTCTGAATGGTGCCTGCATCAACTATTACATCATTTTTACAAAAAAGAATTTGCTGATAGAATTTATCTATAAGGAAGGAAAATCAGTGGACTCAAACAGCTGGTCAGCCCAGGTTGTTTCCTCTTGGCACCAGATTGTTTTTATTCCTTCCATCAAGTTTCTGTCCTCACAAAGAGAATAGAAACATATGAATTCTGAAAAAACTTTGGAAATAAAATATTAGAGTTTCTGGACTAAAATACTAGAACACGTTGCAAAAAATTATAAATTTTCAATAGAAAATTTTTAAGTTAAGATATAAATGGATATTTCCCCTCCTATACACTACAAATTTACACATAAAAAGTTTCTGTACTTGAGAAGGAGTTTAATGTAGACTTGACTTTCAAGATAGAAAAGAAATTATATACTAATGGATAATACAGGATAAGGATTTTTGGTTTCCCACAGTGTAGAAGATGGTCCATGGCATTTTCTTAACGACAACCTAAAATTTCCCTTACCAAAGATTATCAACCAAGATTCTGAAACGAATTCTGAAAGCCATGACAACCAAGTATGAAATACAGGTAGAAATTTTAACAGTTTCTGTACTGTCTTAATTAACATTGAATTTTTTTAGGGTAGGTATCTTGGTAAATAATTAGACATTACTACTACATTATCTGTACACATAAAAAAATAGATTTGAATCTTTCATAAAATTTTTACTTAAGGTGTATAGAAACACAACTAGCCTAAAAGGTTTGGTTTCCATAATCCCTCTTTAGGATTTGGTACTTAGACCTGCCAGAATATTTGTAAAACAGATGGTCAAAAGCCACAGTCATTAATTTTTGCATTAAAAACATACAGGTGGTAAATTTGTGGATAATCTGCTTAATTATTTTCCAAAGATCATTTATTTAGTGAAGGTAAATGTTTATCTCTATTTTAAAATTTTCAGCTTGGTATAACAGATTAATGATATGCCATGTTGTATTACACAGCCTTCCATGTGTTCTAGCATATTACAGCATGTCAAGACAGATGATAACTTTTCACAATCATGCTGCAGCTTAAACACAGCACAAGAACTAATGCAAAGACGTGGTGTCCATTTTCCTCTTGCTCCATCTGAGAAAGAGATACCTTCCAATCAGAGTGAGCGTGCAAGAATAAGCACAGTTACTATCCTTCTCCCAACATTCAAGCATACCTGCTGCTTGACTATTACACATCTATCATTTGTTAGAGATGACTCATTTTTTATTGTTTATTTTCATCAATGGTTCCTGTGCACTGAGGCTACAGAACAATTATTTGTGAAGCCACCCTTCTCGCAGAAGCATAAAACTCTTATTACAGTATTCATGACTGCACAGTCCAGTCTCTGAGTATCCAAGTCTAAAACTTAAATTGTAATTCAATAAAATCTGCCTTTGTTAATGATGCACAGAAGGGTCTTTCCGGTTCATATCTCATGTAAACGTCTCAGCTCTGTAAGGGTTCAATGATTTAATATTCTGGATATTATACATGGTTCTGGGTCAAACTACAAATTGATCGGGTTTGAATACTAATGAAGTCAACCTCAATTCTAAACATATTACTAGTTATGCCTGCGTTTGAAATTACCTAGGAATATCTTTACATAAACATAAAGACTAACTGAAGCTAGAGAGATAGACCCGATTTTATAAGAAAAACTAATAAAAATGCTTTTCTTCTATGCAATATCCTTTCTCTTGTGTGTGATAAACAGACAGCAGCTGTCCATATGCACTGTGAGACTGCTGTACTTAGAAGCCACAATTTTCTACATCAGCAAAGGTATCATTTCAGTCTTGAGCCTAATGAAATAATAATCACTGGGACAACAGGTATAATTGCTTCCTGCTATAACTGTGCTACTCCATTGGAGTGTATGATTCTATTTTGATTGTTCTTTTTCTTGCCTTGGCAGATGGCAAATTGTCTTAATTATCCATTCACACTCTGAAACCTCTTTAACCTCAACCAGTTGTCTTCTTGAAGATCATCAAGCAGAAAACATGTTCATCCAACTATGTGTTAGTACAAACTGTGTCCTTCTAATAATGCAGCACACAAAGCAATATATATCCTATCACGACAGCAACAGTAATAGCTGCCTATATAAAGGCAGTATCCTGAGAATGTATAGCCTGTTACATACCATGCTTACAAGAAAGGAAATTCAACCTTGCCAGTCTCTACTGCTTTCCTCCATTCTACACACTGTAAAATAATTCCACTTTCTTAAGTAAATATGAGATTTCTCACTTTTTGCTCCCATAACAACAGCATTATGAACATCTACTTTTCCTCATTGTGTGAGGAGCATGTTAAAGTTCACCACCAAGAGTTACCATTACTTAATTTTGCACATCCTGAAAGGAAATCTCCAAATTTCACAACTAAAATTTGACACAGTTATTACATCAATGTCACATGAGACTACTATTGGAAATTCACTCTAGAGAAAATTTTGCTACTCAGCACTGGTCAAAAATTCTACATTTCCACAAGCACGGGGACTTTTCTGGCACAAAAGGAGAGAGAGGACGTATGCACACACACACAAACAAGTAAAGAAGCAAAAATATCTCACCTACAGACAGTATCTACTTAGAATTGTGAGATTAATGGTACAGGCCACTGCAGGTGACTTTCTTTGACACAACTGTAATTTAAACTTTGAGACCGTTATATTGGAAAATGTACAGTGAAAATTAATTCCACAGGTATTCAAAAGTTTTTCAGATGTGCAACCTCATTTTATTCCAATGAAGACTTCTTCAAATTGAGAAGAGAGATAGTCTGGTCACTTCCAATGTAGAATGAAAATAAATTCTGAAATTTCACAGGTGTAATGAAACATCGCTCTTGCCTTTATACAGTTTAATTTAAAATACTTTTTATATAGCGTTCTCTCTCTCTCTCTGTATACAAAATTTACTTTAACCAAGAAAACTCACAGCAATGCTACATCCCAGTTATACTGAATTTCTGAGCACATAAAGCATAATAATTACATGTGAACTATATAGCTTAAGTGTTCATAATGGGTAAGTTTTAGCATTTTAAATAAACTCAGAAAAGAAAACATAACATCTCAAAAACGTACTCATTATTTTCAAGACCAAATCAGTACCTACACATGAGAAATGGAAGAAACGATTTGAACTTATTTTGACTTTTGAATCTAACATTATTAAGAGATCTTCTTCAGCTTGCTGAGTAGATATAGTAGATTTAAACTCCTACCATATGTTTTTAAACTTGATTTACTTGGATTTTTAACTATGTTAAACCTCCATTCTTGTGACAATCCTAGTGGAGAAATAAATCTTTTGCCTGCTTTTTCATAATTTCCACAAAATCAGAAACTTCCATGTTTCTCCTTAAAATACATGAAAGATTTTTAAAAGAGAGTTTTATTTAAAAACAGGTGACACAAAAACATAAGAAAGAGGTGCAAAAAAAAAATTCTGAGCTTGTGAATTAAATATCTTTTAAAGTCTTCCTTCTTTTTCCATTCTGGTTACTTGATTGTTGTTTTTAATCAGATAGAACCAGACATCCCATCTAATCTACCTAAGATATACTGAAGTTCATTTGTTGATATGCTACTAAATAATGTACAGATCCTTTCTTATAGAAATTGGAGGACAAGACTCACTCAGTCCTTTAAAATCACATGGTCCTGTATTAAAAAAAAAAAAAAAAAAAAAAACACCAAAAACAAAAACACAGCAAAGCAGTATTTTGCAAACAGAAGCTTCACATTCTATATATACATTTAAGAACACTGCTGCCAGCTTGATTTCTGTCATTACAGTTAGTTCTTACAGTCTACCAAGTAAACTAATCACTGTATTTGACAAATTATTTTTCAGTGTATTTCTAAAATATATTCCAGCATATTTTCCAATATATATTTCCAATATATACTTCATGAGCCCCCACTAATGTAGTCTAGGTGATACAGCAATAACAAACGTCCTGTGTATAATCCTTCTGAGACAGACCTCATATGACTGCTCAAGTATAGCTCAGATATCTCCTGTGACAAATTCCCCCAAAGTATCCATTTCTAAAACTTAACACTGAAGTCAATGAGTTTCTTGTTGGAGTTCTCATGCTGACTTATATAAACAATTGAAGCACAGTGAAATCAAACGTATTAGGGAAAACATAAGTAATTCCAAAGACCTTAAGAATGACAGAGGAGAAACAATTAAGTTTGCTTGG
>PPHD01001859.1:7810-39511 GCA_002909625.1 Bambusicola thoracicus
TTTTTTTTTTTTTTTTTTAATATGAATGGGTCACATTATCAGCTGAAGACAGTCTTTGTATGATAAAAAAATAAAATAAAATCAACAGGAAGTAAATTCAGAGACTTTTTGAGAGTAATTAACTTACATTTGTTTCATGCAGTTCCTAACTGTTGATTTAAATAGCTATATGTACTATGTTTCTAAAAATTAAGACATCACTGGAGTAAAACTTAACACCTGTTTAACAGTGTGATATCTATTAAAAAAAACATAACACAATCGCTTAGTACAGCAGGGGAATAGTAACTTTGTTTCCCCAACTGACAGTGAAGAACAGATTTAGAGACATTTTTTCTTCAATTTTGTATTCTTTGCCAACAGGTTTATACTCTAAGTAGATATTAACTTCCTTAAAACAAACAAACCAAAACCTCAAAACACAACCATACCCATACCTTTAAAATTGATCTGGAATACCCAGATGATTAATCATTTCTGAAAATACTAATAGTTCCATTTTCATCTCTGCGACTTAGATCATTTTCCAAATTGGCTGCATGGATTTTTCATTTAAACATATGTTTTCACAGGCCAGATATTTCAATATATTTGAACATTCAAAAACCTAATTCTACACCTTCATTTTCAAAATCAGTCATACACTGGGCTGCTGTATAAAGCAATAGGGATCAGACACTTGTGCAAACCCAGATTTTCCTGCTTTCTGCTTATTACTGTGATGTGCCTGTTTTTATGCTTCAGTGAATACCAGGGAAGTCACTAAGACTTAATTACCTATAGGCTCCAGCTATTATGCTGACCAGTACTCTACTGACGCTGTAAAATCCCATTTAGTTGAAAGTGAAATGTTTATGTGGGCATTTATAAATGTATACCCTGAAAATGATAATAAATACACTACAAAATTAGCAAAATGCCTATGATCAAAAAATGCGTTATATCTGGCCCTCATTAGGTTATCGTTATTTGTACAGCCTCTCTTTAATCAATTTGTAACGTAGCAGATTCACTATAATAGCAAAGACCTAATTTACTTAACAATTTGCTGCATGACTTCGTCATAGATTCTTGGTGTTATAAAGATTTATTTGCACTAGCTTCCTGTCACTTCAAGCCCTTGGAAATAGTAACTGACGAGTTTCTGTTCTATCAACGCTCACAACATCCATATTTTCCTGCAGTGATCCAATAAAACTTAATGATGGGTATCATGGTACAAAAGGGGAGACAACCCCAGTTTGAACAGTTTGCACCGTCTGCGTAAATTGGGATGAGTGTAGATGAAATCTCTCCCTAACGCACTAAAACAGAACAAAAGGATTTATCTTCTTTTTGTTACCAAGGAAACCTTACAATGTAATACTCATTCACTTTTTAAGGGGGAAATTCCCTTCAATCTTCTTAATCTTTTAACTTAAAATTCCTTTTAAAAAAATTCCTACTCCAGATAGGATTTGTTTGTTCTTTGGATGTCTCTATTAGAAATCATGTATGGGAACATACACATTAAATTTGCCAGAAATATAAAAAATATGCTCTGACTTTTTCATAGTTGCTTCTCTTCAGGTCCTGATATACTTCTGAATTATTTCTGAATTAAGGTTTTGACTTTTAAATACAATTTTTACACTTAACCTTAGAAAATATGCTCTTGTGCAGTATCTGAGTGGTACTTGTCAGCTGTAGCTCCGAAAGCCACTTCTACATCTACGTATTATAATTCCCACGAGGAGAGAGAAGAAAAAACAACATACAGAGACTGAGGTTAAGGGGAGACAGTTCTAAGGGCAGCCGACCCAATTTCCAGGGTAAGATGGTAGCTTGGCTGCAGCAGCTGTGGTTTTAGAAATCAGAAGTCTTCCTGAGGATTACGAAAATAAGGATATGAGGTGAACGTAACATGCACAGTTACAGGAGGAAAAAAATGCTACAGGTCTGCAGTGAAGTCAAAGTCATCATTAGGTTAATTATAGAGGTATTTCTGTGGTTTCAATAGGCAGATTTAAAAATTAAAGAAACAATATAAAGAAAAAAGGCAGGTTTCAAGTCACGAGCGAGTCTCACAATTTTGGCTCTGGGAGCAAACACAAATCTTAGAGTTTAAAATGTGACTCAAATGTGATAAATTTGTCCTTTATGAAGGAAGAAGATCGTTGTTTTTGAAGCATTTGATAGTAAGAAGTTCAGGTGCAGACAAGAACTGATAGCCAAGACAGACAGAAAAAACGAATCAGTGTCTATATCATTATTGCTCCCACAGCAACAGAAGGAACACAGATTGCTGACTTTTCTACAGTGCCCCCAAGTTAACCACTCAAACAGAAAAGATCATGACTTCCAATTTTGAGCCACTGACCTTGTGACACTATTAAGTACTTGGTATTAAAGTACCATTGTAAAAGACACACAAAAAAGGTTCTCCTACTAGGTGACTTAAAGAATCTTATCCTAACACCTATGTCTTTGAGTGGATGATTAAGAAATCTAAGACAACCAAAACACACACGCACACAGAAGAAACACAAAAATGCCCTTTACACATCCTTTGTCAAATGTATTGAAAATCTGATCTAAGGCCGCACCTCAAATACTTTGTTCAGTTTTGGGCCCTTCATTACCAGAATTACACCGAGGTACTGAAGCATGTCTGAAGAAGAGAAACAAAGCTTTTGAGGGGTCTGGAGCACAAGTCTTATGAGGAGCACCTGAGGGAACTGTGCTTGGTTAGTCTGAAGAAGAGGAGGTTCAAGGGAGACCTTATTGCTCTCTACATCTGCTTGGAATAAGGTTATAATGAGGTAGGGGTTAGTCTCTTCTCCAAGGTAACTAGCAATAGGATTACAAGTAATGGCCTCAAGTTGCACCAAGGGAGATTCAGGTTGGATATGAGAAAAAGCTTCTTCTTAGAAATAGTAGTCACACACTGGCACAGGCTGCCCAGGAAGGTGGCAAATTCACTATCCCTGGAGGTGTTTAAGAAATGTGTAGATGTGGTTTCTTAGGGACATAGTTAGTGGGCATAGCGAGGATGGATTGATGGCTGGACTTCAAAATCGATCTTAGAGATCTTTTCCAACCTTAATGATTCCATGATCTATATATTACACATAAACATCTTTAAGCTCTGGTCTCCAATTTATATAGATATTATGCTGAAACAAAGAGGAACAGAGAACATAATACAAGTAAAATACAGAGCTATAAACTGTATGGAATATCTTCTTTTTATAGCAGTACATCTCAAGGACAAGCGAGATGATAATTTTTCCTTTAATTTAGTAATCTTTAACTAAAGGCAATTGGCTTAGGCAAAAGAGGAAATGAACTGAAACATATTCTTAGATCTGCCACATACAGATCCATATAAAAATAAAATACTGTTTATTGGCTTTATATGGGGGGAAAAACCTTTTGTGAATATACATATTACATATTCAAATAGTTTCTATGTTTTAAAAGGTCACAATCAAAATGTATTTACTGATATCTTAATGCATTTAAAACAAAATCTCACAATTCACTAACAAAAAATACTCCTTTTGTATCTTCATGGATGAATGGGTAAAAAGCTTAGAAGAGAGGCAAGCACCCCGCAGCGTGCCCTAGGCCCCTTCTCATCTAGGTCTGGTTGCAGTAAAGTGTTTCTCCCTCTGCCTTGCATGCCAGCATTGTCTCATGGAAACCCCAGGACATGAGGGGGTGCTAGTGGATGCACAAATGTCTTTTTGATATTAGACAGGATGTGGCTGAGATGTGTACTTTAACTTATGTTAGAAACTCATAATAAAAACATCATGAAATGTTTCACTCGAAACACTGGGTGGTTTACTGCACAAAGGATTGTACAAACCCTTTTTCTCTCTCCCTATTCTTCCTTAACACTTTTTCCCTTAATGCAATGATTTAAAAATTAGCTCCTACCGCATTATTCATGCCAGAGCCTGCACCTCCATTTTCTTCTCTTACTTGTAAAGCTTTGGAGGACTTAAACTGCAACTTCATTTGAGTTAAACTGAATGAACAGTGACATGCCTGAGAACATATGAAAATGAAAGCTTTCTAATGAGATAGGTGGATACGTCTCCACTAAGAGCAGCCACCAACCTGTGTTATGAAATGGGGTGCAGGGCCTTGTGAACAGCTGCCCTGTGCTAGAGCTTAGAGCTGTGCAATGGAAGTGGCCTGAGCCTAGTATCATACATGGGGAGGTCTGGGGAGACAGACTGGGAATGCCTTGATGTGGCACTGAAGACTACTAATGCACTAGTTCTAAACTGCCTTGTTCTGCTGCTGCTTAAGCATTTTTACATCCAGAAAAATTTAAATGTATGTTGATAGAGAATCATAAAATGGTTTGGGTTGGACCTCAAAGGCCGGTTCCAGAATCCCTGCCACGGGCAGTGAAACCTCCCACTAGACTGGACTGCACAGGACCCCATCCAGCCTAACCTTGAATGCCTCCCAGGATGGGGCATCCACAGCTTCTCTTGGCAACCTGTTCCACTGCTCCACCAGCCTCAGTGTGAATAATATCTTCCAAATATCTAATCTAAATCTCCTCTGTTTCAGTTCAAAGCCATTCCCCTTGTCTTCTTACTACACTCCCTGATAAAGACTCCATCTCCAGCTTTCTTGTAAGCCTCTTTTAGTACTGAAAAGCCAGGAGAAGGTCTCCTCAGAACCTTCTTCTGTCCAGGGTGAACATTCCTGAACTTGTCTCCGTGGGAGAGGTGCTCCACTACACGGTTTACACTGCTGTGCATTCATTAGTTGAGAGAACTGCTGCTTTCCACGGGAAGAAGCCACTATTTCTAATTTCCTAAAGTTTAAAAATTTACTGCTGAACATGTATGTCAATTACATGACAGAAGTGAAGTATTAGGCTCCATTGCTAAAGCAGCTTATCAACATTTTGTCCTTTGATACATACACCTTTTTCTGCTCCATACCATGTGTTTTGATACTTTCTCCTATAGGTGTTTATTTGTGGCTATGCCTTTTCATGTCATTCTTAGAAATAGCTGAGACCTAAAGAGCTCCTTTTTTCCTCCCTCTTTTTGGAGTTATTGTCTTCTTTTTAGATAGCTGTTCTAAATCCAAGGCAGCTGCAGCTGTACTAAACTTATTGAGAAATCACCAAAAAACTTGTTGGATAATCTTATCTAAACTAACGTTAGTAATTGTGAAAATAGGTCTCCAGAAAAGCATTTATGCTTGCTATTGCACATTAACCCCATATGTATCCTCTGGGACTTCCCAATAAACATCGCTCTTCAGCTGCTGGCACCAAGAAGTTAAAAGGTCTGCACACATGATGTAATCAATTCAGAAGGCAAGTAACAGAACCAATGGGAACAGGCTTTGAGCTCAGTGTGAATGAACTCAAACTTATTTTATCTGTAGAAAGTCAAACTAATGGTATAAAGTAAATAATTCTCAAACATAGGAAAGCTAAACACTTTTACAAAAATAAAAATCACAAGCCAAATAAAATTAAATAATTCTCTCTCTTCACAAGTTCTGTAAATTTGCCTTGCACCAATGTAACACTGCACTGCTCAGCTGTGCAGAGACCAATCCTCTTTGCATTTCTGCTAAAAGCTAAGTCTAAGACTAAAAAGATCTGTAATAGTTGTCTGAATAAATGCACAATGAGAAAAAAAAGTCAGAAAAATCAAACTCTTACCTTGGGCAGGATCAGGTGGGCCAAATTCCAAAGAATATCGGAGAATGAAGTTGTTATTCCACACATAGAGCTGGTTGTCTCTGGGGTTGTAATCCACTGCAGCAATGTACTGGTACTGGTTGGGGAAAGGAACATCCACGTGCTCTCCTCTGCTCAACCTGGTGTTATAGATGTAATCGATGGCATTCCTGCCCGTTTCGCTCTCATTGTCCTGATACACTGACCGGACAACGTATAAGACACCACATATCATAAATGCATTGGATGCTGCCCGTTTGTCGTATGTTGTCTCCCAGGTTGCTTCAAAACGTAGGGTGTAGGGGTTCAGCTGACTAATTACTATCATCCCATTGTTCTGCTCCGTAGCATAAATTACCCATAAGCCATTTTCATCAACTGCCAAGTCAATGTCGGTCTTTCCTCCCCATCGGTATGGAGAAGTATCATGGTAATTAGCATAATTGATTATGGCCTCTCCACTCTTAATTCTAGTCCTCAAGTCAAATTTTACTATGTTCCTAGTTCTTTCCTTGTTAAAAAACACAGCGCCATCATACACTACAAATCCAGTACCATCCACTCGATTTGGGAGTTTATACGTTGTCTGCTGGCGTCCATTTTGGAAGTCCTCCAAAGAAGCATATTCTATCAAAGTATCAGTGCGATACGGAGTCCATGGCATGAAGTATATTTTATCTGCAGCCTGAAGAGGATCTTTGCACCAAGCACCTGCTTTTTGTTCAGCTTCATATAAATACGGTGAGTCCACAATTGCTTTCAACGTTCCCGGGCAAACAAAAACTAACAGTCACAGAGAGAAGTAAGACAAGAATTATGTCAAATTAAAACTGCCTCATAATCCAAAAAAAACAACAAAAAAAAAAAAGAAAAAAGAAAAAAGTAGGTAAATCATAATGACTGTGTCAGGAAGAAAAAAAAATCAATTTAATTGGCACTAGATAATACCGTATGTTACAATTAATGCAATTATCACCCGTTATCATCCACTTTTCTTAAAGTTACCATGTTCTTGCTGTACCAGTATGGAAAGTGGATGGAAACAGCTTTCACTAGTACAGACCAAGGCTCAATGGCATACACAGACAGCTGAAAATGTAGAGCTACTCTTGCATTTTCATCTTAGATTTTTAGTGAGTACACATTAACGTTCCAGAGCTTTTAACTGGTGTGCAGTAGTGTGCTAGGTCATTTCAGTCCAAAAAAAAATCACATCGACTTGTTTAGAACTTTAAGAAGTGGTGAGGCTGAAAAAGGAGGTGCCTCGATTAAAAATAAAGGAACAAAACAAATCATCAGGTATATAGAGAAAGCAATTAGGAGCAGAGAAAACAAAACACAACCAAAGCAATGAATGAAACAGACCAGGAAACCCTGTAACCATGGCATGCTATGGAGAGGGTTCTGGAAGCCAGGCAAGATGACACTTTATTAACAAGAATTTACCCAAGGGTGAGAGAAATAGAGGGAAAGAAAGACAAAGAGAAAGGGAGAGAAAAAAGCAAGGGAGTCTTCCCTCCAGCCCAAGTATTTCAGACACTATCCCCCGCCACCTACTTTAAGCAGCCAAGTCACTTTATTGCAAACAGTCGACTTCTTTATGAGGTGTACTTATGAGATCCTGCTGATTATCATAATATAAGAGTGTTGTGGGGAGGGGAAGGGAAGAGGTTAACATCCATAAGGCACATAACAAGGAGCTGGGGTTTGGACTGTATACGTTATTTACCTTTTTGCTCCACTTCTATTTTAAGCATCGGAAGAAAAATAAAAAAGTGCAAGGAAAAAAGAAAGAAGATTAACATAAATTGACTATTAATCTAAAGATTAAATTAGTAACAGACGCTAAATATAGGGAGAATAAGAACTGCACTATATTGGATAAAGAGAAACAGACAACAGGAAAACCTAGCAGGAGAGAGATTCTATGGTTACATAAGTGAACATGGATCAATCATCTTAGTAGATTAAGGAGGCAATACAGATATGTTGGCATGTTGTTTCACTTAGTGAACCTGAATAAATAATGAATGACTTTACTAATGCATGCTAGATATACTCCTCTTCTCAAACTCAAAGCATAATGCTATCAAGCTGACTTTTAAGAGTGACACGTTAATATATCATATATGCGCTAGTGCACATATACATATTATATTAATTAGGTAACTATAAATCCACAACAAAGTATATGAATTATATAGGTATGTATGTGCGCTTATTGAATTCCCCCCCTATCTTCCCTCAGCTTTTACTTCTTGTAAAGAAAGCGGCTTGCATCTTATAGCTCTCCTTAGCCCCACTTTATTTGTTTTCCTGCATGTGATCTTGAGAACTTTTGCCACTTCTTTATCTATAACTGCAAAATCACACTGGAAGGAATAAGCAAAAACATCTAGAAAAAGGAAGCAAAAGCACAGTAAGCAAGAAGAGAAGAAAAAATTAACATTTAGCTCATTCAGATATTCTCCAGCATCATCGATTAAGCCAGAAACAGCAAGCTAGTATGCAAGGACAGTCATACTAAGTGTTTGAAACAAATATCCATTCCACCACCACACATGGAAAATATAAATCAAACCCAATTAACAAAGTTATATTACTATAGCAATTTCTCCCCAAGGATGTTTCAAGGAACTTATTACAGGAAGACTTATAGCTTAAGTCCAGATAGTAAATAGCTTTCCAATAATTATTTGCAATAAAATCTATATCACATACTCAGTAGCCTTTGAAGTATGTTCTTTTAGTTTCATAAAATGACCTGAAAAATGACAGATGTACCAATCTGTGTAACAATAACTGCTGATACCAAGGAAGTGTATCAAAACTATTTGCACAGTTATTACATTTTCAGTATTATGGTATTAACCTGAAAAATGTATCTGTATGTTCCATATGAAGTTTTAGATTTTCAGTTTCATTTAACAAAATTAAATATGGTTATTTTGGGAGAATGATATTGAGTGAGCTGGCCTAATGTTCCTTTGGGGAACAATTCCAAAACTCCATGAGAGGAGTGGGAGAGGGCTAATACTGTCAAACTGAGCAGTAGTTTTCCTAGCCTTTGTTCATTTGTGCATCTTTAAGTAACAACTGTTTTTCTGCATTTTCTAATTCTTCAGTAAACAGAAGATGCGTTCTTAGGCAAGTTTCTGAGTTTCACATTCAGTTTTAATGACTTCCAGACGATTCTGTTTGTGAACTTTCATGTATGAGCTTATTTCTTGCCAAAGAGCAATACTGATATTGTACCTACTTAGAATTAGTAATAGGAGAGTGGGAAAAAGATAGTGATAACTGAAATCATTACTGGCATGTCTTCTCAGAGTACACTGGTGTACAGCTGTACAGTTTTCAGGGACAGATGGGCTTATTGAAATAAATAAATGCTGTAAAGTCCAATCAATACAGACAGAGAGTATAAAGCACTTTAAAACATTTTCTATTGAATTCTCGAGTCCAAAAAAAGGCGTAAAATAAAAATGCACAGATGTACAAAATGGTACTTTTGATGTACTTCTTAATGAAAGGGCAGACTTCTGTTACTCAGTCAGTGTCAACATACATTGTGAAGCAGAACTGAGAGAAATGTCAAGTATGATATACTCTCAATTTCTTTGTAATTTAATCAATAGCACTCTTATTTTAAGACAAAGCAATGCCTATCAAATTTGTCTAGAATTTTAGTTTTGTTGGAGATCCAACTGAGTATTTCAATAGATTTTTTTTTTCAACTAAAGAGGATTAGAAAAACACTACTGAACAGGTCTACATTATGAGATGCAAAAATGTAAGCTTTTCATTAAGTACATTCTTACAAGGACAATGAATACTGAGCCCAGAGAAAGCTCAGTCAATGTGCATGGACAGCAAAGCAGCTATATATTTCTGCAGGCCAGCAAGACATAAGAGTTGCTCATAAACTGCATTTTGTACAAGGATGACACCAACTCCAACATGTAAGAGCTCTCAACTTTTATCACAAAAGTAACAACTGCTAGTTGTAACCTCTCATGAGCTGAAAGATATCAACATAGGATATTTTGCAGTCTTGCAGTAACTGAAGATGAAATCAGGTAAAGTAAAAATCAGAACTGAATATTGGTTAGAAGTGTTGTGATGACTAAACACCTCTCTTCCTAGACCCACAAAAGCCTACCCCATCTTCTTTGCAAACCTAATGATTTCAGTCATTCCACATGTTTAGAAGGGCAGCACTGGAACAAGTAAGGGAGAAAAAAAAAATCAGACTTGATAATGGGTGTTGATAAAGACCTGCAAGAATATCAGGACAAGCTTTGTGGGACATGGAAAAAAGATGGTCAATAATCAAAATGGCTACTACAGCACTATGTGGTTTAAAATTAAACTTCAGAACTGATTTTAATAGCTGTCAACCTTTTTTGATGCTTGTAACAACACGTGACTCCTCTTACAATTCTGGAATTAGGCGTAGTGTCATCGCTGTACAGGCTGCAGTTAACAAACTCCAAAACTTGGACTTGGAAAGACAAGAAGTATCCAGAATCCTGAGTTCTGATAGATATAGAATTACATAATTCAAGGGATAGGCCAATGCAATTGACAGTAAACAAAAATAAACAATTCAAAAGCAGAATAGCTACACGTTAGAGTACAGGGTAGGCCGCGCTATACTTCTGAAAACTGGAAAAGAAAAGATTCCTGTAGATAGCAATACCCAATTGGTAGAATACATCCACAGTTCTCTTCCTAAAACAGCATAAAAAATTGTTTGAACATTATTTGCATTATAGCTTTTCTCTATGAACTAGCCTACTGGAACTGGAAACATGATCTCTTGTCATATGACTGACCCCATCGTTTGGAATCACTTGTACTGCCCTCTTTCTGAGAATTTGGAAATAAGAATAAAGCTAAAGTAAAAGTGATCTTTGTGGAACAAAATTTTGGTTAGATTGGGGTAAGACATCACTCTTTAAAAGTGGCACAGGAAGAACAGGCATAACAAGCCACCAATACTACACACAGGAGGAATGGTACTTGAGATCATTGTATGCAGTAGGCTTCCAAATCCTACAAATGGTACAGAAAAAAAATCAGCAAGCGTCCATTTCACAATGATACAGCAGAAATGAAGAGAAAACAGATGATCTGTGTTTGGCCTTTAACAACAGTGAATGATCAACATGGTGAAGCAATGCAGAGCAGTATTTCAGTTTAAAACAACTAAATTTAAAAATTGTGCAGTAAATACTATGGACAGTTTTGACATAGCTTTGCTTATGCCAGAACTCATTTCCTTCTTTTTTGGATACTGTCACCACAGTGTTTTTGCATCTCAGACTTGGCCTGTTTCCTGTACCAACAGAAAATGTGACTTTGGTTAAGGATTACTGCAGATCAAGAGACTCACACTTAATAATAACTTAAGGGAATGATCAGTGCACTGCTCAGATTCCATTGCAAGCACAGCTATTTCTCTGTGGAGTTACAGGATGAGGGAGAAGTCACTGCAAAGAATGACCTTGCAAGAAAGGAAAACCAGTTAAAAGTGTTGAATCTGCAGAACTTTTATACACGTGCATACATGTCAATGAAAAAAAAACCCAAACATTAATTATTACAAGGAAATAAGAAGCATGTCTAAAACTAGTGAATTCTGGCATTAGAAAGAATATTGTACAAAACTGCTGAAATAGCTATTACTTTTTTTTTTTATCTCAATGTTTTCAGTATTTTTTTTTTTTCAGTTAAAGGTTCTGTTTTGAGATCTGATTTGAAGGCACAATTCACATTTTTTGCTTTACATTAAAAGTGAACAACTCTTCTTGCTCCTTTTCCCACTGTTTTTAAGAAATGTGGTTTAGTTACTAAGTGATGAATTATTCACTATGAATCTGAGTTCACTTATGAATGTGCCCCTAAAGCACAGTCTTCTTACAACACCTCCTGACCAGGAGTGTTAGTGCTGGGTTTTGCTTTGCACCCAAATTCACCAAGGTAGCCTTTCAAGTAGACCGTGATTAAAATTGAAGTCAATTCCTTCTTTAGAAGTCTGTGAGCCAAGCCAATTTGTCAGCAACTGGTATTGGGCAAAAGTACAAATTTCTATCTGGCCTATTGAATAGCTAATTCGAGTTTGTTTTCTGGAAAAACAGTAGCCTTAAAAGCCAAACACTTAAGAACATAGACAGACACTTGGCCAGCATTGCACCATGGCTTCCTTCCACACTTCGTGAAGCTAATTGGAGGCCCTAGTCTGTAAGTGCTCTGCATGCATAATGGATCCGTGGGCCATAAACATATGCTTCATTTCCATGGAACAGCACTCCAGCTTTAATTGTGAGGGCCAGGGGAAGTGAACAAGAATAAAAAGATTATACTTACTGTAAGGAACACATTCATATTGAACTTCTAGATACTTGTATGTTCCAGGACAAGGATCAGGAAACACATCTGACCCAGTAACTACTATACACTGTGTTCGGTTGTTGCACCTGTAATGGGAAAAGAAAGTAGGCTAATTAATTTAAGATTGCACTTAATTTGCAAGTTCATACTAAAGTGCTACGTACAGCGCTAACTCTCTTCACACTTGGGCAGTCCAATCCATAAGACAACAAAGTTAATTAATACTAGATCAGTCAAAGTCCATAAATGAGGCTTCAAGACAATATTTCAGTTCAGGCTTAACACTCTTAAATTTGGGTATCACTGTTATCTCAAATGTCACTCATTTTGAGTAGCAAGGACAGCTGCCCCAAACATATACTGACTTGTCACTACTACTCAGTAAAATCAAAGCAAAATGCAAAGATGATATAAAACTTAGGAAAAAAAAAAAAAGTGTAAATGTGAATAAAGTGCATTCACACAAATGATCAATTCCATTACTCTCTCCAGATATACAATTGGAATGGTTTTATATCTCAGAGAAATTTTTGTTGCAATTAAAGGCAGCCATGATTTTGGTTGGAAGAGTTATTGCAGACAAAGAACATTAGTATTTCAATTTTAATTATTTTAACAGCAACTGGTGGTCTTTATGCTTCCTCTGTTAAGTTACAGGAAGAAGTAACAAATGACCATCTGAGGAAATTAGAAAAACATTTAAGAACTGCAAGAAAATTAATTATGATGTATTGTAGAGGAGACAAAACACTGAAATATAAATGATTTGTTGAACAGGGGAAGCCACTGCATTTTGATGCAAAGAAGAAATTCTTTGCAGCGCCTCCAGCCACAATCATTTCCTGAATTTAATGGTTTTTAAAATGTTTTGGTTTTTCGCTTTGGCTTTTTTTTTTTTTTTTTTTTTTTCAATACGTATAATAATCTGGGACTTCCACGCCAAATGTAAGATTAGAATTTTAAATGAAAAAACTATCACCTAACTCTGAAGAGATGGTCAAAAAGTAATATAGAAAAAAATAGTCAGAAGGACACAGATGGAAAAGAGAAGGTCAGGAAGTTTGGTGACTGAAAGAAAAGGGAGTTTGGCTGATCTTCTCAGGGGTTACTTTTGTTTGTCAGCAAACTGAATAAGAGAGGTCTGAACTTAAGTAATAGCCTAGCCTTTGACTCCAGGTGTACATCAGCTTCTCTACTGCCTACTACTTCCAACACTCCCTGAATAACAAATCTCAAGCTAAAATGATCTATCTTGTACCAACAGCTTTCTCCAGATGCACTTTGCTAAGTATATAAGAGTGATTCTTGCTGTCTCATGAGAAGTAGAACAACCCCATTTGAAGAACTTGGATATAAATGATGTTCATATTTACCTTCTAATCAAGCTAGCAGTGAACAGGTTGGGACAAACTGAGCCTCTCGCTGAGTAAACTCAGGAGCAAAATCTCTTTTGACTTTATGAGATCATTCTTATTTTCTCTGTTCGTTTTTTAAAAAAGAAAAAACTACTTATTTTGTCTTGTAACGCTCATAATTTCAAAACTGATTGCAAATAACCCACGCAAGGCAGGACAGGCAGGCAGGTAGATGGTGAGGAGCTCACTTTGTGGCCGTCACTTGCTGGTCAGCCCAGTACTGTGCCACTCAGGCTGCCAGCATTACTCACTGCAATAACCCACACAGTGTATTACGGTTTGGAGAAAGCAGTACGCTTACAATTGCTTTCAGAGCCACCTGGAAGTGATGAAATGTGACCAGCTTGCAGAGAGTCACTGCACTGCTCTCAGGTGCATGATGTAAGAGGAGGCTGCAGATGTAGGAGAAGGCAACACAATCCTGAACTTCACAGATCTCTTTGGTCTTACCTCTCTACTGGGTTTTTTAAAACCCCACAGTTGAGGCCAGACTAACCAGCATCCAAAAAGTAATATTTTGTAATTAATTTCTTTAAATTAAAATGAAGCCAAGAGCATTCCTACAAAAACACTCTCTGTAGTGCATCACTCGATATAATGGCTTCAACAGCTTTGAGCTGTATGAAAATTTCATATTACACTTGAATGAGCAGCAATTAAGAAAGAAATATTGATTTATTACAAAATAAAATGGATATATACTGAGAGGAATTATTTGAGAATGAAACTGATGAAAGTGAGTTACAAGCTTGTATCAAAAGGATGTACATTGACAATAAATCAGAACTGCACTACAGTTTTGTCTTACTACAGTAAGAGCCAGTGTCAAACTTTAGGCACTGAGTTGTTGACTTTGCAAAAACTATGACTATTGATTATTTCTAAAGGTAAGAATTTATGTGTTCTGCATATGGACTCCTCCTGCTCCAACTTTGGCCAAAATGAAGGACATCCCAGTTCCAAAACGCAATGAGCTATGCCTGGTGCTGCAGTATACAGTACTACTACAGAGCATCCCCATCTAGAGCAAGAGCAATGTTATGTGGATAACTGAAAGAATAAACATTTTACATCCAAATCACTGACCTGTATTTAGGAATGAACTGCTGCTTATATTTTAAAAAAATTTGGTAATCTTTTGGTATAAGATTCTGATTTCCATATGCTTCTAACATTTCAAATTAAAGTATCTTGATTTATACATTCATGTGTAAAAGAAAAAAAATCCATATTCAGGTAACTATTTGTTACCCAGTTAAGTTGGTCATAAACAACAGTAATTAGAGCAGCTGTCAATCTCAATTCAAGGGTTCTAAAGAAGAGATGAAGGATATCTGGGCCTTGCAGAGGTAATTCTGAGACTAGCCATTCAGAGAATTTACAGTATTGTCATTTGTTTTCTGGATAAACAGTAGCCTTCCTTCTTCAAAATTGTTCCTTCTTTCCCCCTGTAAAACCTGGGACACCAACTTCAGTATTAGTTATTGACCTATGTTTCTGTTGCTGCCTGCAAAGACCATTATCCTAACTGCTAAAGGTCTCAGCTGACATTCTTTATGTCAGCTATATTGGACAAAAGATACACTATATAAAACAGCATCTTATCTACAGAGCTTATCTACAGAATATCAAGGTACCTTACTACCACTCTAGCAAAGGTCTACAATTTTGAGAAATCTTTACATTTAGAAACACTATGTCCAACGAAGACCACACTACACTGCTACAATCTGTCCAACGTAATCCCCTGTGCAGGTTTCTATTCCTTTTGAACGGGTAAACCCATTCTGAATATGGCTACTTCATGGTATTCTCCAAAACAAGATTTAACATAAATAAAATTCCTGGATATTTGAAAAATTAGCCCAGACACCATCAGAAAAACAACAACAACAAAAACTTGCCAACTAACTTGAAGTCCTTCGTGCATTTTAACCAGTGTTGTTTTTTCTATACAACATCCTGTTCATTCAGTTCATCTATCCAAACTGTTTTACAACTGTTCCTACTGGTACGAACTAGCATTTGTTGTTTCCGGGAATTTAAGAAGTCAAATCACAAATATTTTAATGTTTAAGTGTTTGCAATCTAGTGTTTAAGTGTTCTATTGGTTTTAAGTATCATTTAAGTGTTCTGTAATCTAGTTAACTGCATACTTCCCCAGCATATTTTAAACTATGCAAATTCACAGGTTTTTATGTACAATCTTAAAGTTCATATGATCTGACACTGAAATATCTTCATACTTGAGACATTCATGATATTCACAAAGATTTATGACACCATGACTTTGTCATTTACAAGGAAATAAAGCAGATCTGCAAAAAACAGCTGATGTAGAAAAGGTAGTGCATGGATTAAGTATGAAAACCTCGTTAGGGGAAGACTAACAATAGCACTAAAAGAATGACGATTCAAGATCCTGCGCTAACACAGCCTGAGTTTTATAGAGAGAAATATAGGAAATATCCTTGTTCTCGTGAATACATGGAGTAATTGCATACTCTAACAGTCGTTTCTTCGGTATTTTAGTATGAATGAAGAAAGGTTACATTTTCATAATGCAGATGCATCACTTAGAGTAATCTAAAAATCAAATTGAGTGTTTAATTAACAGTTACAGTACAGTGTCTGAACTCCTTTCACCTCAGGATGAAAGACTGTGCAAACGAGGAATAGCCCTTTCACACTTCAGATGAATACAGAAAAAAGGGAAGTAAACTAGCTCCAGCAGAGCTGTTAGCCAGCATCTTCCTCTCACTGTGTTGCCAAGCCCCTTCTGTGCTAAGCTCTAAGGACAGCTGTACTTCCCACAATAACTTGTTTGGATTTCAACCCTAATGTTGATTTGTACAATTCCCAACAAATTGCTTTTGCTCTTTTTTTTTATTATTATCTTATGCTCGTTATTGCGCTTTACTATGTGCAATGTATGGAGATGAGATTCCATGTGCAATCTATTGTGTGGGGTGTTTTAATCAATAATCTTGTTCTGCTGATTAAGCAGGGGCTTCTGTTTTGGCAAGATAACATTAGTTTCCCCTGTCATGCTCCAAAAGCTATTGGGAATCTTCAGCAGATCATTAGATATGCTACAATAAAGCTTTGGTACATTCTCTTTTCTTTCTTAAATTACTTCTTCACTGTCCTATCATTCTCCGTCACCGCTGGCACTGCATTATTATTACAGCTCCCCTGAAACTTGCACTAGAGCTATGTCTCCAGGCCACAGGATGCCATTTTCAATTGAAGCTTCTGCTTGAAAATATAAATTAAGAAAATTTCATTATCTCCTGCCAAGGGCCATTATTCACCACTGTTCTAAGGAAGATTAAAAATGCAAAGTCTATGGACTTGAACAAATACTCCAGCATTAAAATGAAAAGCACAGTGCATCATGACTGGACCAGAAAGTGAAATACTAGAATCTAAGAGGCAGATTTTTGAGATTTCAGCATGAGATGGGCCAAAGAGAGGGAAGAGGTCATCTTCATGGGTGGGTTCCATATGCCACATAAAAATGCATACAGTTCCTCTCCAAGTGGTTCTTGCAGTTCTGCAAGACATGTACAAAATAACGTCCACATCACAATTTACCCATCAACTGCTTTTGTTTTATGTGCAAAACTTTGGCAAAGATAGCAACATAGAAGAAAAATCACTGCTATTTTGAATAGAGTACAGGTTAATGTCTAACATCCACAGACAGACTGTCAAGTTGCAGCTTTCTGTGAATGCAGTGTTTCTTTAGGTAAGGCAAAAAATGGCAAATACAGAAAAGTCACGCACACTTCACTTTAAAAAGCTAAAAAAATAAAGATGGACTAAACCCCTATTTTAGTTGATTAAATTAATTTCTACCAAAATTGTTAATATATTAGAACATCCACTTTGGCATGTTTTGAAATGTTTAAGTCAGATCTGAAGGTATTTTTCTTTCAGCATATTGATTAAATACTTAAAAGCTAGCACGACGGCATGTTCCTGCATATTGCCTGCAGCAACCTGCTCAGATACCACTTGCAGCACATAAACTCTGAGTTACAGCATCACGTACTCCATATGGTCTTCTTGTTCCTTATTCACCCAGTGTGAGTTGTAGACTGAGTAAAAAGAGATGGGAATGTGGGATGACTTCGTTTCGTGTATTGACTTTTAACGACAGCATATTTTAAATGGAAAAATTCCTGAACCTCTTTACCCAGAATAAATGGCTGTCTTTACATATGTATTCCTAACGGTCTACAACTGCTGTGTGAGATGTGCTTCTGCTTGTGTTTGCATATTCACTAGACCTCCACTTCTGTTATTAAACTCAAAGTTACATATGTATGAAGATGTCAAATATTACTTAAATGTTATGTTTTATTAATTTCATCTTAGAAAGCTTGTACAAAACCTACATATCAAATAGCCAGAGAACAGCAATTTTACGTTAGGAACTTCAGACATATACGCTTGCACACATACAGCGCTTGCAACAGCAGATGAAACTACTTAAAAGAACGCATTTAAATTCTGAGTTTCAAATTCACCTCACAAGAAATACATTACTACAAATCAGAAATGAAACCTAATCATTTAGCAACTAGACCTAACTAAAGCCTGAAAAAAAAGGAGCTGCTAAAAAGCCCCCCACTCACACTGTAATGCCCTGACTTGCAGCAGCCTTGGCCAGCCAGCACCCATAGCTCCAGAGCAACTACTGCAGCACCAGTGCAACCCTACACAGTTGGGAAGAGTGAACACACACCTCTGTAGGGAGCCACAATGAATGTGATGGATATGAACTTGCAGCTGGCTTTAAAAAAAACAAACAGGATGCCACAATGGCAGTTTGCTTATGCATGTGTAAGATTTGCTAAAAATAATTTTCAAGCTAGAATTCCTGAAACCATTACTGGGGAATGAGAATGCTTAAGAAAAACAGTACTACTTCTACTTAGCTTGAAGTGAAAACAGATTTAGCACGCTGTGGTGGTATTTTTCATAATCTAAGAATAAAATGAGGGATGCAGGAGCACGTACAAGGGCAGAATTTGGCCATAAGAATTGTGCTTCAACATTGGAAATCTTCCCGTGACCATGAAAGCAGTAAGGTATCAGTTTGAAAAATTCACAAGAGATTTCCTATGCACTTGGAAACATGATCAGTAAAGCAATAACCCCAGTGAGTTCAGATGAAATATAGCTAGGATAGAAAAAAAAAAAAAAACAAAAACAAAAAAACAAACTAATAAAATTGTTTTTATTTTCTTTTTAAATAAGATATTGATGATGTGTTGAATCTTTGTAATTACTGAGTAAACATAATATTAAAAAGCTAAATAGTGTATAGTTATTACTGTACAAGAAGGTGCACCATAGTTCTGTTTTCATTTGCTCAATAAATATACAATAACATGAAATCTTATTTTCTTTTTACAATGTAATCTTGTGGGAGTCTAAGGGTACGTGTTAAGGATGAAAACTCGAAGTAGACAATAAAATGCAGCAGAAAATACACAACTCCCACAGGCCTTTTCTTAGGGCTACCCAATCCGATTCACTATCAATGAACATGTATCAGAACTGTATGGCAAAGTAATTTAACCGAGTGTTTGTTTCTTGCTTTCAACCTCTTCTTACAATTTTAATGCATTTAGTTATGACCCATTTGCTTTTTAGTATTTATGTTCAGTAAGTTCAAAGCAGTCACTTATTAAAAAAGACAGATCTTTTTTTTTATTCCCATTGTAGCTATTACATCAGTAGTAGTTTTTCTGGTTCCAAATCATTCTTCTTCCAGTACTTTCTTTTTTGTGTAAATGCTATTATTATGGAATTGTTATTAACCTGAAACTGCAGCATCAGATAAAATAGGAAAACAACAAGAAACAAACAAACAAGAAAAAACAGAAAAAGGAAATGTAGATTCCACTGGAATACGTAAGTGCCAACTCTAGATCATTTCTAAAGTGCTTTTATAATCCCATCTTTCTATCCCTACTACTTTCTACCACATATGTGAAAGGCCTACAGGAGCCATCAAAGACTCTAAGGAGCTGACTGCAAGGCAGGGACAGGAAAAATCAGACAACTAAATCCACAATTAGTTGTGCAAAGTAAATGGAACAATCTGCCAGTGACAGTGACTTCTGCCTGGAACGCAGCCAAAACCAAAACCTCATAACAGCAGAAACACCAACATTTTAGAGAAAATATTTGTGCCTAAGGAAGAAGAAATGTAAGTAAACTCATATTCATAATCCTGTCATATTATTCATGCACGTATGTTTTGCAAGCAAAATGCAGCAGGAATTAAAGACAGTGTATGTCTTAGTACACAAACTAAGCTAAGCAGATCTGCACTGCTGAAAAGTAATCAGTTCAGAAGACCCAATTAAATGTCTCACAATTTAAGCAAAATAAATAGCCTAAAGCAATGCTTATTTACTAATGAAAACTTCAGTAGTGCAGCATCGTAATGTCTGAGCAATTTACACAGATTATTCACACTGAGCGAACATGAGCGCAGCATCGTGCCTTGTGGGTCGAGCAGGTTACAGATGAGAAAGGTAGGGTTGGGTACCAGTGTAGGAGCTTCATGGAGCAGCATTTACTTATGAGGCACAGTACTAGAGCAGAGCCACCGCAAATCCAAGTGCAAATCCTCAAGCACAGTGCCTAACACCCAGGTGAAATACTGCAACAGACTCAGAAGAGAAGAGACTCTCAGGAAAAGATCATAGGATAATAGTAAAAGCCCTTTAAAAACCTGTTCTTGCAGCACGGTAGATCTTTGTTATCCATGGCTTGATATTCAGCACATTCATAACGTAGTTAAAAGTTGAATCACTTAAGACAGCTTCTGAATCATTAGTAAATGAATAGCAACTTGAACAATTACACTACTGAAAATGGGTAGCTTTATCCTTCACTTCAAATTGTAAAGATCTTAAATACATTTCAAAATATCACCCACTGTAATTACTAAAATAAGGTATTTTAAAAGATAGAGGCGATTCGTTACTGAAATTCTTCTGAAATGTGGAAGTCTTGATACTCCTGTACAGCTCATACTTGCATTGAACCTTTGGGACAGTTCAGCACAAAGCAGGCTTCTCTCGCTGTGGGTCTCACAAATTCAGCAAAGCTCTTCCGCTTGCAGAAACGTATACCTGCTGTAACTGTAGCTTAGTCTCCAGGTAAGAAAAACTTACTAATTACAGAACTGACCACTGAGGAAACATGAGGTCCTTTGGTTTCCCTTTGCAAAGAGCAGGATGAACACAGTTTCAAATGGGGGGTGTGTGTGTAGGGGTGGGCCCTAGCTAACCTTTAACACGTTCCCCCCAAGTAATAAAAAAATATTACAACCTGTATCAATTAGGAGCAATTATTTATAAAAATGCTCACCTATTGCAGTTTGAATACAGAAAAGCCATCACATTTTTAACAAGGGAAATGGGAAATCACTATGGGATGCCCTACTTAGATTAAATTAGCAAGGAACTTGTTATCAGACCATATAAAAGATACACCATAATAAGATGTGACCTTGCAGGACCTTGGAGCCAATCTGATTTTTTCCCCCCGTAACCCTTCCTAATTATCTGCAAAGTTACAGACCCTTTTGTGGCAGGTTATTTTTCTGTGAATAGTGAGGGGTTTGGGGCTTTTAAATATTTAATTAGTCTTCTGATATGAGAATTGTTGCACATGACAACTGCTTCGATTTTCAAACTGTGTTCATCCTAATTATGTTCAGATTTAGATTGGTCATCCCAAACCTCTCACTCTTGTAATTATTTACTCCTTAAAGATCATTCAGTAGAGAAATATTTTTCACTCTGATGGCTCTTTCTTTCCACAAATGGCTTTTCTGGTCCGTTAATTACCCACTCAGAGGATTAGAGTTTGTAATAACACAAGAGATCCTGCATGTAAGATGAGTTTCACAGAGTGAAAAAGAATAAATTGTTTTTTGTAAACTTGCCTAAGGGAATATCCCCTTTTTGGGTTATAATTTTCATCAGCAGAGGCCATGTGCCACCGCTGCATCTCTACCAATTCCACAGGGCTGGGGAGTGATTTGTTTGCTTGGCTCAACAGAATGTGGAGCAAAATGCTGAGCAAGAGGACAAAAGACAACTTGGTAATTTTACAAGATTTATAAAAGTGCAGTCTACTAGCAAGATGGAAGGATCCTTTTGTTCATCACTCTTTATGTGGATCTCATGGCTTTAATGTCATATATATTAAACTATTAGCTATTAACAAAATTACAACTTTTCTTTTTTCATCTGCTCATTGTTTTCCAGAAATGCTGTCCTTTGGTAGGTCTTTAATCAACTCTGTATCAGTGGTGTCATTTTCTATTGAAATGTGTCTGAGAGTCCTCACTACAAGTACTTTAAGAGGAATGCCTGCCACAGAAGCACTGTTATTCATTACCCGCAGTGATGGCTGGATTCAATTATCATGTGGAAAGCTTGCTAGGCTTCCAGGTACAGGACAGGACTTCTCCTGCAGAAGGATATCCTGCTCCAGCCTGGGAAGCACAATTCCACTTTCTTCTTTGACTTGAAGATAAGGGATTAAGTTACTCTTTTGAGGTGTGTGCTTTCCAATTCCTGAAACTTCCTGTTTTAAACCCAGTAACATTTAGGGAATTGCTTTTGTTTGCTCACTTTTATATCTCCAAAAATCCAGTGGATTGTGTGTTTTTTTTTTCTACGTAAGTCAAACACATTCACCTCTGTAAGAAACCCATCAGGAAAACTCAGTGACTTGACACTGTCAATGTACAGATAATCTTTAATTGTGTCAAAAATATTCATAATCTAATCCTTTTATCAAACTGTCTACCACTGAAGGAGTTTCATGTGCCTGAACAATTAAAAACCCCATGTTAGCTATACATAGTACTATAGTACATTTGATGCAAATCCTTTTCTATTGAAATAAGCACTGGGCTGACAGCAGGAAGTGGCTGATAAGAAAGCAACAAGGCATTGCTGATGGCATTCATGATAACTGAGCACTAACTCATAAGTGTTCTGTCTACAACACATTACCCAAAGTGCGCCTGTTTTAAATGCGGCTCCAGGAGGTGTTCTTTTGCTATAACTCAGCCACAAAGGCAGCAAAATTATCTAAGAAAGCTGGATATACAAAGTAAATGATGTTTTTCATACCCATCAGTGATTCTGGCACTAGAATAATACACTGAAGGCAGTATCAATGCCACTGCATCCTAGATGAGAAAACACCTACAGCTTCATAAGTGTAATAGCTGAGCTGAGTTCAATGCTCTTAAGAAATTCAGTTAACATGGAAAGGTTATAGGTTCCAAACTGGTTATTGTTACACTTAAATAACTCAGCCTAAATTCACGTAACAAATGGTCATAGAAAATGGAACACAAAATCTGAGCAATGTTGAACAATAATTTTGGAGTGCTGGAAAAATACATGTATTAAACTCATTTTAAAATTGTTCCTCATATATACATTTTTATATATCACAAGGAGCGTGATACCTGAGAAGCAATGAACAGTAAGGTTAAAGATCACAGCTGCATAGATTACTACTAAGAACAGAGGATAGACACTCTTGTACATACAACAACAAAATACGTATCTTGCAATATGAAACATTATACAGCTCTGTGTCATTAAGTAGTAGTAAGACCTTTTCCTGTAAGGTGTTAGAACTGTATGACTTTGGTCACAGCAACTTGCACCGTGAAATGATTCTGCTATCTAACTTCTTTCCTAAACATTACAGAACCTGGGGTGAGCAGAGGTGCTGTGTGCATACTAGAAGAAAATCAAAATTCAAAGGTTCCTGAAGCTACTGTACTTCAGCGAACAACTGAAAAAATGCAGTCCTCAGTATTAATCTCATAGTAAAGATTCAATACTGACAGCATACTATGAAAGAGCTTTGACATGGAAGAATTCTGTGTCTTAAGAGCCTTTCCTCCCCATTGATGTGCATACAGCAGGCTAAAAATACATCAAATACTGAGTATTCAATCTATGTAACACTCTTAAGACTGCATTAACTTCATTGCAGTAACTTGTTTTATAGGCTCAGTTCATCATGACCTATAAAATGTTAGGCTGAAGTGCTTTAAATATCTGCTAACACCATGTGCAAGCCTGGGAGTACAAGCCACTGTGCTGTGAAGCGGCAAAGACGGTGCTCTTCAGAGAAAGTAGCACGCACTCTTATGTCACTGATATAAACAGGGTAAGCATGCTAAATAATGGATGAAACAGGCAGCCCATCATTATATACACAGTAGTAAAATTCTTTGTTTGATTTTATTTTACCAGCATGACAATAGTTCTTAAGATTGCTTCTTAAAAAAATATAAAAATTGTCTATCACAATAAATTAAAAATATACATGTAAGCTCATTTCAGTCTTAGTTATTATATGAAAGAAAAAAACTGAAGACCTTTTTCATTTGTGGCCATAGAATTTTTACTAATTATTGTTCTGCAATACATAGAAAATAAAATGGAAAGAGGCGAATTATCTGAGCCTTTCAGTAATCATGGCCTATTTATTAAGCAATTAGATTGCAATTTCTTTATTAGAGAGATTAAAAAAAGAAATGCTTTAAAATACTGTTATGGCTTGTATCTTTGATCCTTAAACTTTTCCATTTCAGCAAGCTCATTAATGTCAAAATGTCATGAATATGACCGCCCCTTTTTAGGCTGTATAGCCTGGGTACATGCATAATCTATGGGATTCAATAAAGAAGTTTTTTTTCTTATTGAATTCAACTAAAAAGCTTAATTGAGCCACAAAGGTCAGAAGGTTCTTTTTATTATAAGTAGGAGATTATTCTGCAGCAGAAAGAAGTTTCCAGAATATGAGATCTGCTCATTTTTATACTACTCTGTGGACGCGTTTTAATTTTTAAACCATTGCTACTGTTCTCTTCTGAATAAAAAAGCTTCACTGTAATAATTTTAAAATTCTATTTCCTTTGTGTTACTAATGAACTTTTCACTTTCTTTCCGAAAGCTGGCTTTATGATACTAGCAAGCAGTCATAATTTACTTACGTATATTTAATTCATAATAATCTATCCTAATTTCCGATCTATACTCTGCTCTGCCCATCTTCATGTACCTTTTCCATGTCAGTTCTGTTTACTAAGTGATATTCAACGGATTTCCTATAGTGCAATGAACCTTAACAGGCAGCTTTTAATTGCCTCGCATAGGAAACCACATCACTATTAATTCCACAGCAACAGTATAAAATAAAACTATTGCTTCTCAGACTCTAGAGCAATTAGACCTCTCGGCTATTTGGCTAACTCTGCTTCATGATACCCAGTGCAGTTAATTATATTTTTTGATGTTAATAGTCTCTGTCAGTTTCAAGCATAACTCCTCTTTGATGAATATTTAAATTATATTTGAATAAAAAAATAATCTTGGTTACATTTCATATTCAGCAGTCATCACAGCTTAATAAAGGTCTCCTCGGCAAGGGTTGAGATAAATGGTTATATGAACACATGTAGAAAGTCCTAAATCAACTTATCAGATAACGTGCCTGGTTTGGCTCAATGTTACAGAGGATATATTGGGGTGGGAGGAATTAATAGGCTTCAATTATTACAGTATTATTCCATATGAACTGTATTTGACACAGTAATAATATATAAGTAAATTAGAATTTTTTAATACTGAAGTTATGAATGCAACAAGAACTGGAACTTCTCGGGGCAAGACTAGAAATTCAGAAACTATATAAGAAGTCACACAACTTTGCCCAACATAATATAATAATCAACTACAACTTTGTCCAAGAAAAGGTAATATTCAACTATAGGGTGTTGAAGGTTAAACAATGCTGTCTACGTCAAATTTTCACAAACAATCGTAAATTTTCAAGAGAGGTAATTAAATAGCGAAAGCATATGATATATGATTAATTGTAAGCTAAACAGCACGTACAGCTAGTACAGCTCATCTCAGAAATCTGAAAAAAAAAAAAAAAAAAACAACAAGAAAACCGCAGTCTGAAGAATCTATTCTTCATGGTACTCAAATACAAAACAGTATAAAATGCTTAGAATGTATGTATACACATGTATAGTTATTTATATTTATTTTAACACATAAACACCAAGGAAAGTGGTGAATATGTATATACCATCTTGCTAGATAAGATATATGCTGACTTAAGAAGAGCTTGATTTTTATTTTTATTTTTTTCCAGTAATAAGGGAAATAAAAGCAACTTAAATATATATGGAAATACTAAGTAAAATATGAAGCTACACCCTGGCAAAATAATTAATCCAATCTTTTTTGAACTAAATCTGAATTTTAAATGTCATTAGTTGGTATCAATGATTCTTTTATTGTTTCTTTGTAGCTCGTCCAATGCTGTGATTACAGTAATGTGTGTGCTTGCACATGCGTAACATAATTTCCTCTGCAGAAAATAATAAGAGAACACACCACAAAAAGACTAGCAAGTACCACTGACAGCTATTTCACCTTACCTTACTGCTCAGAACCTCAGAATTTGAGGGTTTGTATTTAATCAACTATGTAATACCACGGTGGAACAACTCCATTAATAAAAAAAAAAAAAAATCAAACACTGTTTTTAATGAGTAAACGAGACCTACTACTTTCATATTAAGTATTAATGACCGTGAAAATGAACAATGCTAGATAAGGTTATTCTCAGTCACGGTTGTTCCAGTTTTTTTTCCTGCAGTAAAGCCAAGGACTACGGTATGCGTCATGAATATTCTAGGCTCTGTGATTATGCCTACTTCATGAAAATATGCTATGTGTATTACTGCTTTTTCTCTGTGTGAGTCATAACTAAGTTTTGAGACTAACACACAGGAAAAAAACAAAACAAAACAAAAATCGATCAGGCCAAGGCCTGGTACTGTGAAACGTGCAGTTTAAAAAACAAAGAGCATTTTAAGTTTCTACTGCAGAAAAAAAATGATGAGGGTGACAGCTGTACTAAGGACCTACGTCTGTTTCAAATGAGCAGAAACCTTCATTTTTCAAGGTTACTTAAAACAGATATCAAATTTTGATAACCTTGTATGGTAAATGTTTAGGGAAGCTGCTGTCAGCAAGCTGAAGCTGATACTATTGGCATGACAAAGCAAAAGGAGAACCTCACAGATGAGATGTGCACAAATACCATAGCTGCTCTGCAGCACATGAATTACGTGAATTTTCCTTCACACTTCGCCCTATGCTATCTTGTGATCAATACTGGTGTTTCTCTGACATGGAAAGGACAGAAATGCAAGCTCTTAATGACCAGAAACAGCAAAAGTCAAGGTATACCCCTTGCTCTGAGACACTTTCCACAATATAATATCTGTAGCAAAGGGAGGCAATCAGTCCACAGAAGGAAAAGCAAGGGAAAAAGCATGAATGGCAGCAGGGGTCAGCAGAGCCTTGCCTGAGCCTGGCAGACCCCCAAGAAAACCTGCACCATTACCACAATTCACAGGCTTTTTTCAAGGGCTCACAGGCAGTTTTGAAGGGCAGAGGATCAAATCCTGCCCAGGAAAACTGTCTTAAGTCACATTAAGAAATTCAAGTGGGTGGCACAATACTGTCTAAATGTTTCTTTGTGAAAGTGCTGCCAAAGCTCTAATTCTGTTCTGTAGTGACCCCCATAGCTTGTTTTGCCTTCTGCTAGAGAAGATGTGCTGTCTGAGGTTTGTGTTGTCCAGGCTGCTTCACTCTGATGAGGAAGATTAATCAGTTACAGCAGAGGTACTACTATCCCTCCCAGCTGGCAGCCTAGCGGCAGATTTTCTGTATTCACTCATGTTAGGGAAGAAATCAAACTTGTTTTCACTTGAAAGAAAACTAAGACAGTATGAGTGTCTCTAGTGCACACCTGACAAGGAAGAAAAAGACAAAATGCTCCAAAGATGTGCTTTCTTCAAAGGAGAACTTATTTTGCTTTCTTCCAAAAATGCCTCACTCTCATTTGCTTAAAGGATTTTTAAAATTATATATTTGTTAGACATGTGAATGGATGGAAAGGAACAAACATCCCTGTTCTCCCATTCCTCATGTTGGAGGGACTAAGGAGAAAACAATGCCTTGAGAAAAGGAATGGGTCCGACCCTTCCTTAACCTTTCTCTACATCACCCTGTGGGCAGAAGGTTTTCCTTCCTTCCATTTTGAAGACCTTCACTCGAATACAGCTGTCCTGGAGCCAGATGATGGATCTAACAGGTTACGAGCATTACCAAGTGAGAAAAGTTTACAAGTAACAAGAACACAAGCATGAGCTCCTCACTGCTGTCACTGATGGACATGGTAATGGACGGTACATGTGTTGCATAGGCTAGGGACAGAACACGATGAGTGCATCAGACAACATCCTGACTGCTGGAAACAATTTATGCTTTTCTTAATTCATTAACCTTCTGCAGTAAAGTTTTAAAATGGTATTTCAAAGAATTAAAGTTCCCTAAGTTTATCCATTATACCTAATTTGTATTTTTCTCTTTATGCTTATGTATTACAATGAAGTTTGCTTGTTTGTGCATAGTTAAGAAGGAAAATGATAGTGATTGAATATGGAAGAATACATATACATTTTACATGAAAATTTCAAGACCATTTCACAGTGCAAGATTGATGTAACTTTCTTTTGCAGAACAACAATAAACTGAATATATCAACTGTAAAACTGTATTGTTAATGATGTATGCAAAATTTGTAGTTTTAAGAATAGGGAATTTTTCTTCTTTTCAATGATCACAACTATGTTCTCTGTATCAAAATACTGATAAGAAATTCCTCTTTAAAACTTCAAGGTATTTTAGCTTTTGCTAGGAGAAAGACAATGCTTTTTGTCCTGCAGTCAACATTAATTGGGTTTTTAACATTCCACATGCTTGAATTATGGCTCATTGTATATTTATTCCATAGATTCAGTGTTAGTAACCTGTATCTGCCAGACTACTTGAGCATTTAAACACACAGGCAAATTCAATTCACTGTACCAATGAGTCAAGGGGTCTAATCTTTAAAATAAACAGAAACATTCCTAACCAAAAAGTTTAGGATTAGGAAAAATAATTCTTATTTAAAAAAATCCATTTTAAATTCATAAGAGAGTGGTCCCACCATACCAAAAAGCTTCTTTACAGCTTAGTGTTAAATTATAAAATTGCATATGCAACGTTCCTGAATATTTGAAATGTACTGAGTATGTACTTACACGTACTTTCAAATATCTGTTATTATTTTAAGCTAATAAAACAGAAATCCAAACAGCGTGTGGCACCTATGAAATCCTCATTGCCTGTCCTAACAGCAAACCATGCCCAGCTGCAGCTGGAGCCCACAGAGCGGGGCTTTGAAGTGGAGGTTGGAGGCAGAACATCCTCAACGCCGAGGCAGTTTGAAAATAACTCCAGCAATACACCTGCAATCTACTAACAATGGAAGTGGTTATAAGTAAATTTTACCCTGTTAATTTTCAAATCTCTGCTGCATCTGTAAAGAGTAGTATTAGTCAGTCTTATCAACTTCAAAGCCTTGTGACAATTTCTAGCCGCAGCCGCAAGAACACACCTTACAAGTGAGCAACTGCAGCAATTTCCTTAGGCTGATTTGCATCTTCAGTTTCCCTGTTCCTGTAATTCCTTTTTAAAATGTAAAGGAAGCAGGAAAGATTTTTCCCTGGTAAAGGAGAGCAGAGCACAAAAAGTTTGACTGCCCAAATATACTAGAAATGAGATTATTAATATCTATATATTATATTATATATTATTATTATCTATATTATATCTATATTATTCTTATTTCTAAGCTAAGTCTTAAATTCTGGTAGGATCTCCAACTTAACTACATACAAACGGCGGGGTTAATTACCAGAGAAGTATGGGAGGGGAGAAGGATTTTCTAAAGGTCTAGTCCCTTTCTTCAAAGCTTCAATTTTACCCATGCCACTGTGAAGTTTAGAATCTAAATACATGAGGAAGACTTTATTCTAGAATAATTGGGATGTAATTTCAATCAGGAACTAAAAATTTAATAACCACTTTAAAAAGGTAAAACACAGCAGTGAAGTCATTAGTGTTCTAGCTGGGCTTCCTAGGAAAACATTAAGGTAAAAATCTTCTAAGAACTGTAGAAAAGAAAGAAAGGAGGGAGAATAGCTGAAGTTTTTCAGATGAAGAGGAGCTGATGCAACACAAATTTTGCTAGAATCTCAAAATCTCTCAAAAGGAAGCAGCACATGTGATTGGCTGTGATAAACCAGAAAGCTCATGTTATTTTTCAATCTTGAGATTTCACAATATTGATCTCATTGAGCTAGTGTTTTCACACTGTAACTAGAGTAAATGTAGTTACTCTACAAAAGCTGTGGAAATTGTTGCAAATGAATGATGAGTATTTAATAATTGCCACAACTACTTTTAAGTATAGGTCTAAAATGGACTAGAGTGGTGAAAAGTAGTGGTAAAGACACAGCTGTCTGAAGTGATAAAAACATCTCATTAATCCTTAAAAGCAAACACTGTAAGATGTTAAGTAGCAATGTAGAAATCACTGCAACTTATTTCTAAAGGTATGGAAGAGAAGTTTCCTCTGTGTTCATTTGTTCTAATGGATGAACTGATTTTTTCTAGTCAATGGAAAAAGAATACCAATGAGTCTGACAGTCCTTCAGGTGAGATATTTCCTAAGCACTTGCTGCCATCAAAAAACAGCTGATGTGATACTTTTAGATATCAGATCAAGGACATAAACAGAGTGCCAAACAATAGTTTGCCTTAGAAAACAACAATAAAAAATAATAATTAAAAAAAATCACCAATAAATAGATGAGATGCAGAAATTTTAATATTTCCATAAGAAATTTTCACTGTTTTCTTCCATGCTTTCAACATAGCATAAATTGACCTATTTTCTAAAATGATTAAATAAGGCAAAGGAAACAAGTTTTTCTTACTTAATGACAGGATCTAAGAAAGAATACCACGAAACAAAACTTCCAAATTACTATAAATGCCACACAAAAATAGAAAGCAGCACATCAAATGATCTCTGTCATTTGTTCAGACAATGAAATAGGATGAAAATGATAAATTCTTCCTGAGCGCAGAAAGGCTGAATCAATGTCATACATACGATCACATATTATCACATATTCATTTTGGCCTATTGAAAAAGGGGTAAGACTAGAAGACTGAGTGAGTTCAAAAATATTCTCTGCTACCATCAACTTACAGTTGATGAATTGAAAGGGGAGGATTGAAATTTCAGCTTTCCAGTAACAGTTTCATGTCACTTTAAGCAAGATTGTGCATCTGTATTTGTTTCTGACTACCTTAATCTGTGTATTTGCAGTGAACATAAGGAGGACTTTGATCAAAACACAACATGCATTTTACACAACAAGGAAGTCTACAGAGAGGCACTACATTTACAAAAGCAATTGAAGGTGGTTTCAAAGGGAGTTGACAGATTAGAAGATGATGACACTGCTGCTGCAGTCTCAATGGAAATCTGGCTTGATCTAATTAACAGCAACGAACTGGAACCACAAAATGATAATTCAAACATGATTTAAAGAAGTTATATCACCTTTTTATTACCTAAACAATGGAGCTTTTCCCTCACTGATAGCAGAACAAGTCACAGGTTGAATACAGAACAGGAATAAAAGGCTTGACATCCTTAATTTTCCTCTACCGTATGAAAATAAAACTCGATATTAAGCGTAAATATTTGACTACAGAAGTAGAGAATGTCCACGTGTTCACATGAAAATAACAAAAAACTGCCATAGTTGTAGTCATAAAAATGGAGTGAATAGGGAAGTCTAAAAGGAAGATCATTTTTAAGATGTGTTACAGACTTCTACACTCAAACAAAACACAGCATCATGTAAGATGACTTGCATGTTTGATTTCATAAATCTGTGTAAATGCACTGGAGAATTTCCAGCTTATTTCCATTACACACCTCCCTCCCCCCCTGTTTTTTTTTTTATTCCCCACCCAAATTAAAATATACTGGGAGAAAACCCTCCCATTAATCCTGAATAATTTTGTTCATTGCTTTCCCTCAACTTATGAGGATTTTTTTTAAAAAATATTATTTTATTTCTTTTTTAGCTTTAGAGAAAAATAGAAGACCAAATAG
>PPHD01001860.1:0-25124 GCA_002909625.1 Bambusicola thoracicus
CTCTCCTTTCCTCTTCTCTTCTCCTTTTCTCTTGTATCATCATTATTATTGCTGTTCTCCTTATTACATTCAACATAAAACCTCAGGTTGAGCTAGTCCTGTCTGACTGGTTCCATCAATGGACTGCCCAGACTCTCCTGCAAGCAATTGGTTGTGAATCAGGTTAGTGGCTTTGATAGTATCAGTTTCTCACTGCTGGTGTCCTCCAGGCTATATCACACCTGATAAAACCCCACCAAAATGCTGATCGCCAATATATGGCAGGGAAAGGCATCCTTACAAGCTTCCCATCTCACAGCTCACATACCTCAGGAGAGGTAAGTTGTAATATCTTCCCTGCAACAGCATCCTGCTTTCTGGGATTTACTGGGACAAACAGAAGTTTATCTGGCATGCTTCCAGAGGAGTCAGTGCCACCACCAGATTTGGGCACAGTGCCCTACAGTATGGGTACTGTCACCAGTGAGTATCATCTCACTGGTGACAGGTGACAGGAAATGGCCTCAAGTTGTGTAAGTTTAGGTTGGTAAGTTTAGTTAGGTAAGTTTAGGTTGGGCATCAGGAAAAAACTTCTTTACGTAAAGGGTTGTTAAGCACTGGAATAGGTTCCCCAGGGAGGTGGTTGAGTCACCATCCCTGGATGTGTTTAAAAACCATTTGGATGTGGTGCTCAGGGACATGATTTAGTGAAGGGCTGTTAGTTAGGGTAGTATGGTTAGGCTGTGGTTGGACTCGATGATCTTTGAGGTCTTTTCCAACTGAGAAGTTCTATGATTCTATGGAAGAACTTTTGCAATACCTGGAGGAGTGCCCTTTCAGCAGCATTTTATACCAGTCTGTTTACATACTATCCATAAAATTTATCTAGTGTGACCATCTTCACTTCTAATCTAGTAGACTATGAACAGAAGATTTTTGCCTGTGGTCCTGGCTACAGGACTGTAGGGGGCTGTGGGACATTTCATGCCTGTGCCTTTCCAAAGATTCTGCATTTGCCATCAGTTGCTCTCCAGAAACAAGATGCCACACAGCTGTAACATAATTGCTCATATTCCAGTATAATAGCATAGGATACAAGATAAGGAGAAGCATGATTTACCTTTCCCTCTCCAAAGGTCAGGTAGCACAGGGCAGGTGTAAGAGCTGGTGCACGAAACAGCCCGGGGTTGCATGGTGCACCTTTTAGTGGGTGGTCCCACCAAATATTTTTGCATGCGGCCTTCATGTTGGCCCTAAAATGGTTTCCAAAACAAGGTCAAAAAATATATTGGAAACTACCGCTTCCATCATTCAGGGAGTGAACAGCATCAGAACATTAAAACTGTGGACTAAAATGTACCATATGTTGTTGACGTAACCACGTCCAGCTCTACCTCGGCAGTTTTGTGGCTGCAAAATGCAAAAATCTTGCAAAATGCCTTGGCCGAACTGCGCCGGTCAGTCAGATGATGGCACTACAGATCCAGCTCCACCAGCTGTGTCCTGCACTCATTAAAACGCCCCTTGGGTCGTTCATTATTCTGGTTTCATTCTCAATCCCAGCTTCCCCCTGGTTACCTGGTTGGAAACTGTACCCCCTGATTACTCATCCACCCTCACAGGCAGCCCATAGCAAAGGTTGCTAAGAGAGGGACTGCCACCTGTTAAGAATCCATGGTTCGGGGATGCAGTGAAGTGTGCTCCTTTCCCACACTAGTATTTTAAAAGGTTATAGATCATGTGTGCATAATAGGCAGAACATTAGGTCGCTTGTCTCACTTACAACAATAATCCATTTTGATATGGGTCAGGTTGACACAAAGAGTCCACCCATACCAGATCTATTGACGAAACTGATCCCTTTCCCCCAAACTAATGAAATTTTCAACTAATGGGTACTTAAGTTAATAAAGTGTGCCACACATCTGCTAGAAGCCATTTGTAAAATAAAGCGCCGGAGTTCAATTTTGAGATCATTGACATAATGTTTGAGTGGCATCCCACAGGGACCCAGCGTGGTACCAAATTAAGGAGAGTAACACAATAAACGTGTGAGAAATAACGTTGGTATATAAACAGTAAGTAGGAGCTTCTCTTTCTTTAAAGGAAGCGTAATACTACTTGGGGTTCATACCATCACTAATGAATTGAGCAGGACAAATCCTGATCTCCCCTCGCAGCCAATGGGCATTTGGACAATGGCTTCAATAGGGCCAGGATTTAACCTGGGGTATTATTTTGACGGAAATTGGCAACAAGCTGGTTCTTATAGCTAAAAAGTATCTTTTCACTGAACATACGCATGTCTAAAATTCTCCTCTCCACACTATTTTGTCCCTTTCTTTGTGGAGGAAAACGGAGGGAGAAAAAAAGGCTTCAATGGAGGCCAAGAGATTTATTTTTTAATTCCTGAAGTTACCTAGCTTGATGGAATTCAAGCTAAACGTCTCTTAACAGTAACAAAGCTCTCCTTTTCTAAAGCACTTGAGGTTTAGACACAGGAATCATTCTACAATATCAGCTGAATTGAAACAGTCTGCATTCCAATGCCACATACAGCAGACCCAGAAGCAGCCCGGAGTATCAACCACTGCTTCATCATCTCCCATGCCATTGCTTTACTTTGGAAAAGGTGCTTTGCAAAAATTCTGATAGAGTTGACTTTTTTTTTTTCCTCCATGAAAAGCATTTTCCATTTTAAAAAGACACTGAAGAAATAGAAATCATAGAAAAAGTTTTGATGACAATATTTGTAAATGTTTTCTTTTTTAAAAAAAGCAAACTGTCTTAAAAAATAAAATAAAAAAACCAAAAGATTTTTTTCAATGAAAAATAATCATACTTTCAGGCTACTCCTTCTCATAGAATCATAGAATGGCCTGGGTTGAAAAGGACCACAGTGATCATCTAGTTTCAACCCTCCTGCTATGTGCAGGGTCACCAACCACCAGACCAGGCTCAGAGTCTATATAGAGGAGAGATGTGCCAGTTTTACAAGCTGTATATTTAAATTTCCTCCTTAACATATTCCTAAAGCAGTTCTACAGTGAGCTGAAGACATGGGAAAGATACAGCGAGCATCAGCAGAGGTTATGCTTTGTCTTTACTGCAGATCAGTGTTTACCGCCCAGCTGCAGATGATGAAACGCAGTAGCAGATGAAAGCTCCAGACCTGCCTTCATTCTGTGTATCTCACAGAGCAGAACCCTTCAAAATGCTGGTAAACTGTCATGGCATTTACAGGAAATATCGAAAATTATTTATTTTTCCTAATAAATTCCCAATGTTTTTAAGCTGCTTCATTCATACCCAACACAGATAAACATTGTAAACCTGCTTCTTTCCCTCTTTTTCAGCAGCTGTCCCATTTAGCCTTAGCTTTGGAAAACAAGAAGAAAACACCCATCCAAGTTCCTGGGCTGAGCCTAAATCTGGCCTTAATCTAAATGTGGTTGAAGCCCCCTTAACCACCCCATGCTGGCACACGTCCCCTCTCATCCCTCAACACATACATATGCTGTTCCAAGAATAATGTTTCTCACAATATTTCTCAGCTTTCAACACTGATCCCAATTGTCTTTTGCAGTACATGAATGGTGGGGTAGAAATAGCTGGGGATGTGGAGAGGAAGATCCCACTCAATCTTCATTGCTGTGAGGCTGCTTTTTCCAAGGTGGTTCACTCCAGAATACTTTCATACTTTCACAACACCATTTCCCAAAGCAGATCATTTGCCTGTTCGTGATCTTATATCACTCAAATTTATGGGAACTCTTGGATGGCTGCAGTGGGGACTGACCCACATGCTGCTTTTTTTCCATTAAAATTAGCTCAACTAGAGTGGGCTCAGGTGCCTTTTCTACCTGCAGTGGCTGCCCGCAGTTATGGGTGAGTGGACAGGAGGTGAAGTTTGTGTTCAATCAGGACTACTTTCATCCTCACATGGGTCACCAAGCTGCCAGCATTAACACACACTTACACTGGCCCTAAAGACCCATGGACTTTCATAGAATCACAGAATGGGTTGGGTTGGAAGGGACCTGAAAGATCACTGAGCTCCAGTCCCCCTGCCACAGGCAGGACCACCAACCTCCAGATCTGGTACTAGACCAGGTTGCCAGTGCCCCATCCAATCTGGTTTTGACCACCTCCAGGGATGGGTCACCTGCAGCCTCTCTGGGCAAGACTATGGGCAACCTTCTGACCAAGAGCTAGAGTCCAGATGCTGGCATGACCCCCCTACATGCACAAATGCAACTAATGGAGTCCCTCACCCAGGAAAAGATTTGGAAATGGAACTTAATGAGGAGACACTGAAGCTGGTAAGGAACCAGGTAGTGCCAGACTGGGATACCCACCTGTAAATAATCTACAGGTAGCCCCCTCTTTTAACCTCTTTTTTTTTTTTTTTTTTTTTTTTCCGCCCATAATGATTCCTCCTCAAATCTACTAAATTCCTTCCTTTGTTGACCTTTTGTTTCTCCTCTAAATGTTATATAATAAGTCTGGCACAATCACCAAAGGCTCTTTCCCCTATGGTCAGCACCCAAGTCCAAAAGATGCCCTCAATATTGGCTTGTGGTGATGAGTGCCACACTTGCATACTGGAGCTGAGAATCTCCTGGGAGAGCCTAGAGATTATATTCCTTCTGCTTAGCCATTTATTTGGGTTCCTACCTGCCTATGTGCCTATGGACTCCTCTGGACTTCTAGAGGTAGACCTTCAATGGTCTTCTGGCTCCTAGGATGGGCTGAAAGATGTTGGAGCAGGGTGTTGTTCAGGCTTCCCTCCCACAGTCACCTCTTGGCTCCTTTGAGAGTATGTAGATAAGCTTTAATTGAATAAACTAGCAAGAACAGTGTGGAAACTTAATGGGTTCAAGTGTACTATTCTAAATGACAACCAATAATAAAGTATAAGAGGCTTGGGGATCTCAGGAGCTTGGTGTTTTTTTTCAATGATAACTCTCAGATTAAAAAAAGTATGCTATCTCTATGAACCCTGCCACAATTACCCTGCTGCAGAATGCCTCAGCTGTAGATTTCAAATTTCAGAGCAGTTTGAGTATCACGTATTTTTGTAGAAGAAACAGAACAACAGAGATGTGCTAACCTCACCTACAGAGCAGGTCAACGACAGGGCCAGGAATGCATTCCCTGTTTCCCAAGTCCCAGGAACCAACATACATCTTACATCTCATATTTGACCTCTTCTGAAATTTTCCCTGCTTGTTTTTAGCCAGCAAGACTCTCCTGCTTTTCAATCCGATTAAACTAAGCAATTTTGATGCCAGGTGAAAGCTGATGTACTTCTCCTGGATTGTAGGCTTAGTTATTGATTTGTTTGTTTTCTCTGCAGATGGATTGTCTGTCATTTTTTCATAAGCACATTGGCAATACTCCCCTGCTTGGACTCACCATTAAAGTGAAAAGAGAGAAAAAAAGAGAGAGAATGAAAGAAAAGAGGGGGAAAAAAAAAGAATGCAACATGATTTGTGACTTGTTCACAGGACTTAAATGTTGGGTTAAATTCAATACATCACTTTTTTTTGTTGTTGTTGAGATACGAAGTGATTTCATTACATGAAAAGAGAAGAAGGAAGAAATTAAAAAATCATGTAAGTTGAAGAAATCTCTCTCTCCTTCCAAGCCAGCTACTTACTCACCCCCCATTTGGTGAGATGTAAGAGGAGACTGGTCTTGATTTCAGCTGTGCTAACAGGCAGAGAGGAGAGCGGCAGGCACGCAGGGTCGAGGAAAGGACAAGGGTGAGAGAGGGAATGGGGCAGGTTCAGGAGTCGTGCATTTTGGACAATACTTGTGAGGTGAGAAAAAACAGCCCTGGTGCTGGTTATAATTTTGGGGTGGGTTCGAGTGGGAGTCTGTGCAGGTTGGCTTTGCTCCAGCGTGTCTTTCTGGAGAGGCAAGCACAATTGTAACCCAAACACATGTTTGTACATTGCTACCCTCTTGGGATTTATGCCAGAACAGCACTGTCCACACCTCTCAATATTTAAAATCATTCTTGACTTAAAATCAGTAATTTACTCAACTATGCTTCTTCCTGTGTATTTCTGGACACCTCTGAAATGTTCAAGTCAATCAAAACTCTTCCTTGGCAAAAGAGAGGAAAGGCTAATGACTATCACAGCAGATGCTTTCGCATTCCCTTGGAGCTGGAGCCAACCCGGAGCTAAACAGCTCAGCCAGGCACTCGAGAGCCGCATTCCCATGGAGGTAAATCTGTATCTCTATACAGCATCGCAGTCCAGACCACATCTGGCACGCGCTGGCAGCCACTGAAGATGAAATAGAGCTGAGCAGCTTTCTGATCCACTGAGCACTTCCAACAGTATAAAACCATTAATACCAGTGGAATCAGCCTTAGCTGAAGTACAGCTTTTAAGGACAAAAGACTTCTTTTTCTCATTTATTCCCATTTCATATTCATAAGTCCTTTTTTGTTTTCTTGTATTGTAAATGAGAGGAGAAGCCACCCTAGAGGATACAGACTCCTGGTGACTATGGAAGCTGCTGTAACTAAGGGCACAATGGGACTGGCCTTCAGCTGTTCGGACTGTTCAGGGGACCTGAGTCAAAGGAAAGCCATAAACCCTCCTAGGCCATTGAATCACCACGTTAGTTTAGCAAAAGCTTCTTGAGATTGCCAAGGATAGCTGACTGGGGAAACAAAGAGAGACAGAGACAGAGAAAGACTTTCTCTATTTCATATCTTTTCCTTCTGAAGCATTACTCCTTTCCAATCTCTTGATTTCTCCCCATGTTTCTAATTCAAAAAGCATTATGGGAATAGCCACCAACATTTTTCATTCATCAAGTACAGGGATTTTGACTCATGGTAGATTTTAACATTAATCTCCTTATGCTTTCTATAAAAATGTATTTAAGCAATATCAGGGAGATCACAAACTATTTCCTGGTCAAAACACATCCAAAAGTCTACTTGCCCAAGCTATCTTTTGGAACAAAGAAATTGCCATCGTATCTATTAGCAACTCTTCATTTTCAGGGAAACACCTGCAGAATCTGCCCGGGGAAATCTGGCAGAACTCCATTCCAGCCTCATCGTGTCTCAGTCTTACCATTACAGCCTGAGGTTAAATTCTGCTGGCAACACACATTTATGTTCTGGAAGCAATTTTTGTTAACACCTATAGTAGCTCTTAGCATCGGGTTACTTAACATGACAATTAGTATGAATCACAGCAGTGGTGTTCTCTTTTATGCCAAATTCCTACCAAGAAACCAGAAAGGGAATTAGCTATATCAAATAAAGGAAAGAAACACCACCCCGAGCATCACTTAGGAATGCAGAAAAAATGCCAGACTTCATGAATTCTGCAGTAAATTCTTGTGCTCTTGATTTTTTGTGAATAATACTTTGTCATTACATTTGTTATGTACATATATATGTGGGTGTCGCTTTCAAGATAAAAATTTTGAAGTCCTTTGTTTCTCCAAGGTGGGCTATACTTTTGCACATCTGCAACCTCGAATCAATACCTACACCCTCACACAGTTTATCTTCTAAAAGATTACTTTTTTGTTTGTTTGTTTTCCCCAACCAAGAGTATTTGCTATGATCTTAGCAGAAGGACCTTAAGTGCTTCCTAGCAGCCAGGATGCTTTCAAGTTCTACTCTCACCTGTCCAGAAAAATGAAATACAGAGATCACAAACCATAAAAAGGGAATATTTTTCACGTGCTCTTCAAGATCTGTGACCTGTTTATCAAATAGAATGAGTGTCAGTGTGTTGCCTGTGCAATGTTCGTATGTGTCTTCTGCAGACTTCTCCAGCAGTGTTTGCTATTGCAGTGTAAACACAAGGTGAAACCTGTCTGCAGATCCACCCCATGTACCTCACATGTCACCTTTGAGTAAAAAGCTGCCTGGAATGACCACACCTCAAAGTATTCGACCACAAGGCACTGCTGCATGGAGGCAAGAGAGCCTATTGCCTTGTAAGGACAAAGCTTCCACCTTCAGTTATCACTATCAGCCTCTTTGTGCAGCAGCAGGTGTGAGCAAATTGGAACTGGGAAAGAAGATGTAGAAGTGGTAAGATCATACTGGGTTCTGCACAGAGCTGGGCAGATCACTTTCTTATCAGTCCAGAATCTAAATGATTTGAAGTATAATCAGTTGACTACCACAGTTCGTGATCAGTTCACTACCACACACTGATTGCTAAGATGTCCGTGCAGCCACTCGATATAATGGAGCAAAGTTTCCTAAAGGCAGGGTGTGAAAATTAAGAGCAGTTTGCAATCCATGCACATTATGTGCAGGCAGAAAAGGAGCACAACAGTGCCTGTGCTAAACAACACATTGTGTGACACTCCTCAGGCACAGCAAGGGACCTAACTATCTTCATACACTTTGATCTACGCATCAACACTGGAGGAGAGAATCTGTGCTCCAAAGAGGGCAAATTAATTCATAAATTCCCTAATTAAACGTGTACTATTTCTGATGAGAAACCCCAGACTTCTCAGAGCGGAGGGACAGACTTTGTTCTGCCAGAGGGGAACTGAATCAGACTGTGTGAGCAGCATAGGCAAACTCCATCTGTAATTGTCATCTCCCCGGTGGGCCACACCATCAAGTATCTCCAAGGTCCGTCATGGTCTCTTTGCTCTGCGACCAATGAGGATATTCATCAAAACCTGCAGCTCTTGCACACGGGTGGCTCCACCTGGGAGTGAAAGGCTACAACTGTATTGGAAAACAGCCGCTTATAAAGCCAGCAAAGGAAGGGATTTTGTAATAAACGGGGAATATCAGAGACAAATGAGAAATAAAAAACTAAAGAGCCCCCTCCAGTGTCACCACATACGTGATTAATGAGACTTAAGGAATTCACCAATAGACTCTCCAAGCAACTGAGTTTTGTTTCAATGGCATGCAGTCAGGTTGTATTTGTATTCAGAAATCCCAGCTGTACTCGATACCCGGGACTATTCCATATATGTGAAAAGGATTACATGCAATTCCGCTAAGGAAAAAGGAGGAATCGCCACTCAAACACAGAATAATTTTAAGGCCAGTATACTGTTACAGACATTCTTGCTCTCTAACAGTTTCTCCCCTTCTTTGTTTTAAGTAGAAAATTAGAAAGAGTTGATGTTATCAGGAAGTCACAGTTTTGGAGCAGTCTTCAGAAACACTCATTTTGCATCATACAAAATGAATATATGTATCCTTAAAGAATAAAATACAAATGCAACATGGCAGAAAATGAAGATAATGAGACTTAGTCTGCCTGACTTTTGTTCTTTTATCTAGCCCACATGCTTAATTTCTCCTTGAACCTGATCTCACTGTCAATAGAAAGAAGACATGCTTCCCCCAGGTACTTTATTTTTCAGGCTGTTGGCTTCAGATCTGAAAAGTCCCCTGTGCATCTTGCACAGTGGTCATCTTTCCATGTGTTGGGGGCCACACACTGGGTCTTTGAGATCGTGGCAGTATGACTGAAGACTAATCGACTTCACATCTGTAGAAAACTTAAGGAAAGAAACCTGAATAAATATTTCAAGGGGTGGATAAAGTAGCATTTATACAATTCTGGTCCATTTCTAATACCCAGCGAGAACCCCAGCTGTTTCAATGTGAAGCCAGAAGTAAACCAAAGCTGAGCTCCTTTCCCATTCATACTCCTTCTGTCTCTATTTAAGAACAACACTTGAAAACATTTAAATCATATGGTCTCTTTATAGACAGTTTACATTTTTCTGCAGTCAAAAATATATCGATAGCTCCTTATTAGCTGATAATATGATAAGACGATAATATCTTAATAGCTGGATAAGAATTAAAATATAAATAGGAATAGTACCTAGCCTAAAAAGCAGGAATCCACAACTCAGGACAAGCCAGAAAGGGCTACAGTGGTTGCATGGGGTTTGGTTGGAATGTCCTACGAGGAAAGATCATGTTTAGTCTGGCAAGGATTCACTTGAAAAGTGGTTTAATGATAGTATACAAAACACAGACAACTCAAATCTGGACAAAAGACAGAGGTATTAGAGAACCTAATTTCTTCAAATACTGTAAGATGATTAAAGTAAAAAAAACAACCAGATCTTATTCTAACAGACAACTGCTGGTCTTGTGTAGCCCTTTAGCCTTTTAAAAATAACCAGGAGAATTGCAGAACAATTAGTAGAACAAATATTTGTTCTTACAAAAAGCATATTGAATAGATTTGGAACACAGGATGCAAGTCATTATTAGAATCAAAATAGGCTAATGTTCTCCCTATACTATTTGTAAAGCAATTTGAGTTTCATTATTAGAATGTGTATTTAACATATCATTTTGAATCTCATTACATGCTATTTGAACTAAATTTAATAGGATTATTATTTTTGGCATTCATGGTTATGCAATATCCATAAACAATGTTTCCATCTCTTTAATACAAGAAACAGACGCGGGGAGTCAAGGAATGAGCAGACTTTTCTACATTTTTGGTGTCAAAAAATGAGCAGACTTTTCTGTGCTTTCAGCAGCACTCTTGTAAAATGGTTTTAATTCCTACATTTTTATGAGCATGGGTGAGTGTGTTACTCCTGAAGTATTATCTGTCTACGAGGGTTGCTCTGAAAGTAATGCCTCCTATTTGATTATGTCAACCCATGATGTCAGATGCAGCTGTTGGTTGTATGGCAGCAGAGGTTGAACCTTCCCACCAATATTCTATTACATATTGTTGCTGTGTGACAGATGGCAGCAGAGGGGCAGTCTGACAGAATGGCATCTGACGTGGAAGTGAGGATGTAGCAAAGGCATGTCACTGAATTTCTCCATGCAAATAAAATGGCCCCCATTGACATTTATCAACACTTACTGAGCATTTCTGGAGACCAAGTAGTGGCTGTGAGCACAGTGAGGCAGTTGGGAGTGCATTTCAACAGTGGCGGCAGCAACAGTGGGTCACCCCTGATGGTGCAGGTTTTTATGAGAGCAGAGTGCAAACTCTTGTTCATAGCTGGCTAATGGTGATGACTGTGCTGAAAAACAGTGTTTTGAAGCTGAGAATTTACTCTCTCATACAGTGTCATTGTAGTCTTTGTATGCATTGTAGTTTCCATGGAAATAAACAGGAGGCATTACTTTTGGAGTGACCTACATATTTGATTATCTGTTCTCTCATTCTATGCAATAGAATGACCATGTTTTGATTAAAATCTCTATTATGTTATTTATTGTCCTTGTTTCTATCTAGCACATTTATGAAGAATGACTTAAAGCTTATGAATAGTACTAGAGAAAAAAGAAAGCACTAGAACTCATCTTGTTCTAAAAGTACAAGAAAAGGAAACAGCATAAATCTTTTATCTTGTATATGATAAGTAAAATTGCCTCCTTCCCACATGTTTTCTAATGCACACCGCAAAACTCCAATCACTCAGTGGACTGCATTGTAGTATCCACACAATGAGGCATTGTCAATAATAATATTTGAGAACAGCCTTGGATAGCCCAAAGTAAGACCAAGGTGAAAGCTCCCCTGCCATTCAGACACATCCCACCATGCTTGTAGTTTTGTAGCTTAGTGTGCTTCCTATTTATCCACTGAGGAACATATCCATCTCTTCTGCCAGGCTATGGGCTAGGAAAGGAGCAAGCAGTGAGAAAGCATGAGGAAGAATGAACTTCAGGTCTGAAGCCACGTATGAGCTCAAACACAGGAGGAAAGCTGGAACAAAATGAACTCATACGTGAAAAAAAGACATGACTTCCACTTTAGGCTCAATGTGCATCACGTACTGACACAACAGGATGAACATATATGAACATACACATAGACATAATTTTAAAAGCTTTCTTTTTCCATAGCCCACCAATCTCAGACTGCTCTCCATCTGCCATCCCATAGCAACTCTCCTGGGGAAGGCTGACAAATCACTTCTGTGACTTGCTTCCACATCATGTCAAGTATCTCACTTGGCCAGCTGGGAGTATGCCATATTCCACTGGAAATGCCAAAGAAGAACACAGGGCTTGGACAGAATAAACCTTTAGTAATACACAACCAAGAAATGTTTGGAGATTTGATCCTTGTGTTCAGCACAAATCATTTTTGCTGAAGAGACAGACTGAACCTCTGACAAGATGTCAGGCCAAACCCTCTTTACAAGGGGGTTTATCCATTGTATATTCAATGTAATGAGTATCCACAGACATCTGTCAATGTATTTTGTGTGGAAGGGGGAAAGAAAAAAACCTGAATATGCATGAAATTGTGGTGATTTTAACCATTAACGTGGTGTCCGGAAAGCATTCAGAAAAGGAACTGAAAACACCTCAGTAAACAGTGCTTCCTGATGTGATATATATCAACCCCATCCAAGTGAAATGCTTCTGAGTTTTTTTCCTTTAATCTTGCCTTGACTCTGAGTCTCTGTGCTAAACTACAAGTTCTTTGGCACAGGGACTGTGCCAGGGTTTACAGAACACCTTCTACAAGAGGGTCGCAGTTAAGACTTGGCAGCACGTGAGAAATAATGAAGAAAAGAAGAATTGGGCTCTTGAAATGACATTGTTCAACCTTCAGTATCCCACAAAGATACAACTGAAAGTAAATAAATAGTAGGCTTAGTCCCACAGGTCTGAAAGAATTCCTGAAAGAATTTCCAGCCTCTTCAGAACAACAAAGGAAGCTGCCACTCTGGCATGTAAGGATAGATTGGTGCCTGGTGGAAGTAAATTCCTTGTTGGAGGCAAACATTTCAATTACAAAGCAGGAAATCCTATAGCAAAGGAGTTTCTGCCATGGATTATAAGGGCTTGACTCCACATCTTGAACAACTCTGCCTTCTCTGAGCAAGAAAATAATGATGCTGTTCATTTATTGCTTCTCATTCTTAACCATGTCCCATGATACAAGATCATACCCAAGTATCAATAGAATGCGGGTGATAGTGAAACTGCGTGCAAGCAAACAGGAAGCAGGGGGTAATGCTATCTCATCTGAAACCACAGCAGCTAGATGGCAATTATGCTACCAGAAGCTGCCCAAGGATGTAAAAAATTCAACAACGGAGTTTCTCACAGTCTATTAATACATCTTTCAAAATCAAAGCTTTCCAAAAATATTGTTCTCATCAGAAAATTTTAATTGTTTTATGTGTGATTTTAACTTATATTCCACTACAGTGAAAAACAGGAGTATTAATACTTACCACACAATTATGTTATGCATAGGACATAGCTTGTATCTTACATCTGAGCCATCCCTTTGTGAACTGAATGCTAGCTCATTTAACTAACAGTCTTCCTACTGATTTCTTACGTGAGTTTGGGAAGCAGCTCAGTACTGTTTGAAAGAGCCCTTTCCCAACACGATTATGGTATAGATTTGGTTAACTAATTAAAAAAATTAAAAATAAAATAAAATAAAACAAAAATCTTATAGATTCATGATTTGTGGACAAAAGGAGAATATTCTGATAATCTACTCTTACTCCTTGATGCAAATATAGAGCATTATAGGGAAAAGAGCAAAGATATAAGAAATGGATTAAAAACAACACTTTGCAAATGGCTTACTACTCTCTTTCCATTTAGCACCAAAACTAGAGTTAAGTCAAAAAAGACAACTGATTATATGGGAAAAGTTGTAATCAAGCTTGGAATTAAATGCATCTTTTTTTTCTCTGAATGAGAATAGGATAGTACTTACAATAGATGTTTAAATATGAGGTGCAATATAAACAGTTTTATACTGCTGTGACTAAATCAAAATAAAATGGTGACAAGCAAAACTGATGCAGTCCCATACTGTGACAGGTGATCTTGTAAGGTGTGCATAATGCCACTTATATTGCATGACGCTTTAATCAGAAGCTTTATGTCTCTGTTCATTCATCCAGCAGATGCAAAAAACATAGTCATAGAATCATTAAGGTTGGAAAAGACCTCTAAGATCATCTAGTTCAACTGTCAATCCATCCCCATCACGCCCACTAACCATGTCCCTCAGTGCCACATCTCCATGGTTCTTGAACACCTCCAGGGACAGTGATTCCATCACCTCCCTGGGCAGCCTGTGTTAGTGCATCACTGCTCTTTTGAAGAAGAAATTTTTCCTAATGACCAACCTGAACAACTTAAGGCACTACCACTACCTCTCATTTTAGAACCAAGCATAGATTCTCATGTACTCCCAATACCACTGTGCTCTGCCACTACTGATCCCACTACAAGGTGCAGCATGCTGGACAATGAGGGTGGAAAGAGGCTGCTGGAATGGCAATGGGTCTGCCAACTCTGTTCTATCCTCACCTGATTTTCTCACTACTTCTTGTTGTAACTGCAAATGGGGTAGTAGAAAAGAGACACTAGATTTATTCTGTATCTCTGCAAAGTAAGATTTTTTAGCTGTACAGCTCTGTTCACAATCAAACTCTTCTTTCAGATTTCTAGATGCTACTGTGAGGGAAAGCAGAGTAATAGAAATTTAGGGGAAGATGAGTGAAAATATGAATAGTGGATACAAAGAAAGCCTAAGTGTTGATCAGAAACTTAGAAAGTTAAGAAGGCAAAACCACCATCAAAATAGATTTTGAAACAATATTTTATCATGTAAAGTCCATAAACTTTAATAACACTTTCAGATCAAACCTGTTTTGTAAAAGAAACTTTTCAGAGTTAACAGAGCTTCTATGACAAGGAATGTATCTCTGCATGACAAAAAGCAGTATGACATTTGCAGAGAACTCTGGATGTAAGACAGCCTGGCCAGGCCTTCCCATCATTAGTGCTTCAGACACAGAGGCATGGGGAGAGTTAAGGGTCTTTAAGTCACTAGGCAGCAGAGGGTGGGTTCCCAGGGGTGATTTGCAATAATAACATTGAACAATCCCCACCAATAGTTCACACAACCAAGACCCTTGGGTCTATTCAAGAGACAGGTGATGCTGTACTGAAGGTAAATGAGCAACTCAGTTCAGGCTAACCCCCCTGTGAAAAACAGCTAATATGCCAGAAATCCAGGGGCTTGAGTTTTATGTATGTTGGTAATGTAAGAGAAAGTAAAAAGCATGAGGCTGCCAAAAGGCATAAAGCAGAAATCACAATCTGCTGAGCAGTTGGGGCTATTTTCACACTTCACCCTTTCACGGGCAAACTGTTCCTTGCAATGTTTCGCCACGCTGTGGAGCTGCTGAACTCAGAGGGCACTGAACTCAGTGCCACAGCTGGGCACCAAATTCATACCACTGTCTGGATCAGAAGTGATTACAGCTAGAAACAAAAGCATATCCCTCCCAAACTAACTTTTCCAGCTTTTTCAACATCCATCTTGCCTCCTCCCACAGGTTTATTTTCTAATGACAATTCATAGCCATATGCTAAGCAAATATATTTGCTCATCCCATTCCTCATTTGAAATTCAAACACAAAGACTGTGATCCCGATAGACTTCATAAATAATGTGGGAGGTCAAAGAGTGAGTCCATCTGAAGACATGCCCACAGAGGAGCCTACCCCTTGCTGCTTGGAGCCATTTAGAGAAACCTGCTTATCCCACCCTGGGGTCTGCAGAGGGGTGCCCTATTCATAACACAGACTCAGCTTTTACAAGAACTGGCAAGACACTAGAGAGCGAGACGGCCTTTAAAGTGGACACACTCTGTGTTGGCAGTTTACGTTGCCATTCAGTGAGAAAGAAACACAAGTCAGTCGTTTTCAAATGAAGCCACCAAATGGCAGAGCTCGTGTTTTATGAGCTTCCACAGACAGTGGCGAGTCCCCAAATGACTCATTTCTTGGTGGGGGCTTTGTGAAAGGCACTCTGTGAGTGCTGGATTTCCTTTCAGCTGGGGCACTACATGCTGGCTTTGTTTAATGGCTGACAAATAGTAGAGTGTAACTTAAAAGTTCTGCTTGCCATGGCTAAGACCTTAGAAATTATGGCACCCGATGGGGCATTGTTTGCAGGAGGATACTTCAGGCTGTGTGTCAAGCTGCTATTTTTAAACAAGCTTTTTGTTTTGTAGTCCTTTTTTGAGTGTGTGTTTTTGGATGTTAGATGCGGATAACAATAGATCCATCAGAAGCTATAACCGGAGAACCACTCCAAGTGCTATTTTGAAGATGAATTAAATCTTCTGAAAAGCCAGACTTATTTACATAAAATAGTTATTTTGGTAGAATGTTTGCTCATGTTTTTGATAAGAAAAAAAACCCATATTTTAGTCTTTCATAAAGGTTTGTAGTTTTGATTCTCAAAGAAGGCAGATCCAGTTTGGGTAAGCTGGGTATAACCTGGGTAAAGGGCTGGACTAGACTGACATCAAATATCCTGAGTGTCCCTTTCACAACCTGATTTACAAACCAGTAAAACACAAGAAAACTGATGAAGTGGCTTTGATTTTTTTTTTTTTTTTTTTTTAAGATAGACAAGAAGAAATTAGGAAAAAGTCTGTTGATTTAAAAAATTTCTCTCCCCTCCTGTTTTCTCTCACTGAAACTCAGATTCAGATCGACTCATTTCAGACACTTAACTCCAGCAACCAAGAATAGGAGTCCACACATCTTTACATTTCTCCTGCAGCCAGTGGATGGTGTGGAAGTTCCAGAGCATGATGCAGCCCATCTGCATTACACTTTGGAAGAGACTTTTTTCATCAAACACTGAAAATCAACAGGCTTACATTTGTTAAAATAGTCCAAATATGGAGGATGGATCTAGGCTGTAGAATTCAGAGAAGCATTTGAAATGCCAACCTCATTTCAAAATTTCTAATTTAGATAGTAAAGGGAATGAGTACATGAAATCAGAATACTTATAAATTGTTCTTACAGTTTCAAAAGCTGCTATCTTTTAACTTCATGCAGATACTCCTAGCAGAGAACACAGCTGAGACTTCAAGCATACAGTCAGTAGCACACCAAGGTGTCATACATTCCTGTGCAACAGAGCAGTAACTGTGTGTGAGCATTTAGACCATGGCAAACACAAAGCTATGAAGTTTCACTTGTCCCATACATACTTGCCTCAAGATACAAGTACATTTCTAGCTACTTCCCATAGATTAGTTGATACAGGGTAATATTTTAGGCCACAATAAATCGATCTTGATCCCATGACTCTCCTGCAATCCTGTGTGTCCAGGACCTCACACCCACATATCTGTATATTTTCTTTTTCCTTTACTCTGGATTCATATTTGTGGGTGTTTTTAAAACTTTCAGCACTGAAAAACCAGGTCAGACACAGATTATTGAACATGCAAAGTCCAGTCTCCCTTCAGCATATAAAAATGAATATTTGTCCATAGACCAGAAGTGTTCTGAGAAGAACAATATGGATATAAAACCAGTGAATGATGTCCAGATGTCATTCTTTCTCAGGCAAAAGCACTCCATGAACTGACATACTTCATCATGTAATAACCAATATCAGTTGTGTCCCCTCACAGTGCAAGTGCCAGAAAAAGAGATGAAGGACAAGCCAGGAGACCCAGTGCTGAGTGGGAAGCAAATACTAGGGTAGAGCAGGTGAAGAGCATGTTCCTTAGATTCCTCAGCTTTCACTTCAAAAGGAGAGGACAAAATAGAATCTGTCCTAATTACAGAGAATAGCTGCCTTTGCTATGTAAAGAGACCTGTACTTCACAAATTTTGAGTTAATGGGGGAAAAAAATGTGGTGACAGAAAGATGTAGGCTTCCACTGTGGAAAAGTCTCAACATGAGCCAGTTCTTTGTCAAAAAGCACTGCCTCTTATTTTACTATGTTGGTCCACGACATCAGAGGTAGAAGTTGGTGGTATGGGAGTTGGTTGAACCTTCCCAGCAATACTCCATTACATGTTGCTGCCATGGGACAGATGGCAGCAGAGGGGCACTCTGACAAAGTGGTGTCTGACAAGGAAGTGAGTATGAAGCGAAGAGATGGAGCCTAAATTCCTCCATGAAGAAAAATGGCATCCATTGACATTTCTTGACACTTCCTGAACGTTTCTGGAGATCAAACCGTGGATGTGAGCACAGTAAGGCACCAGGAGGTACGTTCCAGCAGTGGTGACAGTGGGTCACCTCCACTGGTACACATTTTCACAAACACGGCATGCAGGCACTTGTTCATCACTGGCGAAAATGTACAGCCAATGGTGGTGACTATGTTGAAAAACAGTGTTTTGTTTTGTAGCTGAGAATTTGTTCTATCAAATAATTATATTGTGGCCTTTGTATGTGTTGTAGTTTCCATGATAATAATTAGGAGGCATTACTTTTGGAGCAACCTATATATAAGAAAAGACCTGGTTTCTCATTGTGCAGTTATTTTAGAGGCCTGAACATTCATCAACTATTTTATGAAGGTAAGGACTGAAGTCCTATACATGTACCAGTTTCTGTAGAATCTGTAGTGTTGTACAAGACTTTTACCTCTAACAACTAACAACGATCTCTTCAGGATCCCTTTATCAGTCTTCAAGTCAGTCAGTTTTTTTCCAGAAAGTGAAGTCAGAGCAATTTAGGTCAAACTTCTGGTCTAAACCACCTTCAGAAGAAAACCAGAGACCACTACCATATGACCCCGAATTGTGGCCCACCAACTCACTAGCTACTTAAGCATCACTTGCTTATACTTGCTAATATAATAACACTCTTCCATCAATGCATTGACAGTAATGAGGTTACACATCCAACAGATACGAAAATTATGACATTCTTTCTCCTTTGCACAGTTTCCACTTTTCTTTAAGTCTCACACTACAGCTATATTCAATCCTTAGCTGGCACACAAATAGAGCTTAAACCAACTATAAGATATAATATGCATTAAACATTTCAAATAAACTGCAGTTAGATTCTCAGATGACAACTATGTACACATAGATGTATATAAACTCTACATATAATAAAAGAAAGTGATGGGAACTTTATTTTTATTCCCTCAGACAAAGTAGTAATGATGATGAAAGATCATGTTGAGTGTACATTCAGTTTCTAATCATTCATCTGCATTCATGGATGGTAACCCTGCCATATTCTCCTGGAGTCTGATGGAATATCCGATTGACATTTATGAGGCAACTTTTCTTTTCCTTAGTTAAAAGCTCTCTTCCACACAGGGTTGACCATGCCAAAATACACACCTGATTTACGTGGTGGATTTGTTGGAGCACAATTGCCACTACACATAGTCATAAATGATGCAAGAAACCCATTAATATCTCTAAGCCAGCATTCAAAGCTGTTTATTTAGATGTAGTCAAAGCCATGAGCTGTTTGGATAGATCCCAGGCTGGACAATGAGTTCAGCCAGAGCTCTGCCAAAGACAAACTGTTTCTTAGCTTCCAGGTGTTTGTCTACCACAGAAATTACTTAACACCTAAGCTGTCATTCGGTGACGTTATGAAAATGTCCCAGTTTCTTAAGCCCTTGTCTGCCGAGTGCGGATGGCACCAGTTTAGTCCATCAAAGCAGTGGAGTGAGATTTTCCACTGTGCTCATTTCACCGGGCTGGTGTGTAATTACATTCAGAGGAAAATAAATCTTTCTAGAATAATCATTTAACTCAACAAGCTTTAATCCAGCAGAGCATGCTGGCATCACCTACTTATATAATAAATACATGTCTAATAAATAAACGTCTAAAAAAGGCTTCATGGCAATAGAATCACATTAACAGGGGTCAGGGTTTTACATCAGTGCCTATTAGAGCCCTCTCCAAAGCAGTAGGCTGCTTTTCAGGTCTGCTGAGGAGGTTTTGCTTTCTTGTACAAGCGAATGTGGTTCACCTCAAGGGAAAAGAAAACAGATCATTTGATCGTTTACAGTAGGCCTGCACACCACACTGCTAATCATGAAGGGCTCATGGAAATGCACCAGGTGGAAGGCACCACATCTAATCCAGCAGACCTTTCCCTGCAGCAGGCTCTGGGGACCGAGTCCTTCAGGGAATAATAAAACACTGAGGGAAAATGCAACAACAAAATGCAGAAAGATTAATTAAATAAAGGGCAGCCTTCCAGAAGACCTGTAACAACTCTGTGAAATGTGTTTTCAACACCACAATACTCATTCTCTGTTTTGTTTCACAGCAAAACCATTACATGTAAGTGGTGCCTTTGAAACTCCAGAGAAAGACACTGATGAATGTTACACAGCAGACCAGAGGCTGCCAAAACTAACAGATTTCTGTTTAGAGACCCTAAGAGTGAAATCCCTGTGAAGTAGCAGAGCTTGAATAGTAATTAGACACAACCATAACAAAACAGTTAACTACTCACCACTCAAATCTCTATGACTCCTCTGTTGTTACAACTGACAGTGGTCTTGCAGGTTGCTGAGAAGGGGCTGCCCATGAAAGAAATGCTCAGCATAAAACCAGCCAAATTAATAAGATTCTAAAAGGCCACTTAGTTATGATATTAAAAAACTGATAATATTAATAAGCAACATGTAGCCAGTTCCTGAACCTTCAAGATTTGAAGCAAAATTAATCTAAATACAATCATGCTCATTTTGATGGATGGAGACAAGATCGTGGATAATCAAGCTCTTGGCTCAGGGGAGACCTTATTGTTCTCCACAACTTCCTGAGAGGAGGTTGTAGCCAGGTGGGGGTCAGCATTTTCTCTCAGGTAAAAACAACAGGATGAGAGGGAACTGTCTCAAGTAGCACCAAGGAAGGTTCAGGTTGGATATTATGAAGAATTTCTTCTCAGAAAGAGTGATGAGGCATTGGAACAGGCCGCCCAGGGAGGTGGCGGAGTCACCATCCCTGGAGGTGTTCATGAAAAGGGCAGATGTGGCACTGAGGGACGTGGTGTAGTGGGCAATATTGGTGGTAGGTATATAGTTGACTTAGATGATTTAGAAGTCTCTTCCAGACTCAATGATTCTGTGATTCTAACTGCGGCCTGGCAGATACTATTTTATCATCAAGCATTACCTCAAGTGCCAAATGTATATTTCCATATTCTTCAGAGCTGGACAAAGGGAAATCTCACATCAATATTTTATATCTTATTTAAGACAGTTTTTCTCCAAGAACAGGGAACCAAGTTCATACATCATATGAACTCACATTTCATTTGTGGTGCTGCCTTCATCTGCTGGGTGCACAACAGCAGAAAGGGTCAGCTCTTGGTTTACAGCAGTAACCTTAGAATGGAGAGGATCAGTAGTTCTTGTAATAAAGCACCTGAGAGAAATCTTATAAACCTCATCAACAACATAAAATCCAAAAAATACCTTTTTGGTTCTTCAGGGAAGAAGACAAACAGACTGGAAAAATACAAGAGGAAACATTTTCATGGTATCAGAGCCATCAATCACTGGACACTGAGGGATTTTTATTGTTGTTTCTCTGCTTCTGTATTGTTTTATTGATGTTGTGTGTAAACTAATAAGCACTTGTCGTTCACTTCCCAAGTAACTGATTGGTCAAAAATAATACGAAAACAAGAACTCAATAAATTTGAAGTTGGAATCCTATGAAAATGTGAATTTTGTAAAAGTAGCTCATATTAAATATAGTAATAGGGATCAGATGTTTCAACATAAGCAACCGTTATTTTTTCTAACCTTCTGTGAAGCAGAACCTCACAAGAGAACACCTTTAAATTCTGCAGAAATGAAATGTGAGATTTCCTAATACTTACAGGGGCTCTTTACCTAGAACTTCTAAAGGAGGCACCTGAAGAGCTGTTAAATGACCAAATCTAGTTAAGTTGTCATAGGTTTTTGGTAGAGATGAAAATCTAGCAGTGGAGTAGTATTTTATTGAATTTAGTCTACTTTTATTGTACATATTACAGCCAATTGCCATTTTGACTATCCTGGCCACCCTTTAGACAATTCAGTTTTTCTGTAATTTCAACACATCAAGAGAGCACACTTGGAAAAATGCCTTTCCCACCAAAACTACCCACAAATTGCAGAATCAACACTGGACTATTTTGTAGCGATTATTCCAGCAACAGGATTTGAACTTAACATCCTCTGATCCAGGGGACTGAGATAATTTATTCACTCTTTACAAAAATAAAACCCAGCAACGTCCAAAGGAATTACCCTCTTCTGTAGACTGAAACAATTATATAAAATGGTTTCCTTGTCAGCTGCAGGAACAGTAGTCCTTTTGACATCACCCCTTTTTTCTAATGCTGTCAAACTTCAGCCTAAATGGAAATGTTAGCATTCAGCATTATAGCCTCAGACTTGCAGACTAAGAAGTGTCAGTACTGCTGTGCGATTTAGTTACAGCATCATCTTTCTTCTGACCTGCTGTTCAGTTTTACACAGCAGCTATTTGTACACTGTGCTCTCCATAATAAAATGCATGAAAGTCCAGTGTTAAGAAGAGTCATTCTGAGGTGGAAAGAGAACTATGTGCATTATCTAAGTAAGGCTACATTGGCACACAGGTCTCCACTTTATTCTAAGATACAAGCTGCCACTCATGTTTAAGGGCTGTTTTTGACATTCCAAAGATTTACCATTGCAGTTGCTCCTAGAGAGGCCCTTCCTCCCTAAAGCAACATCTGGAGTCTTTAGCATAAAATTGGCAAGATCTAGACCCCGAGTTGTCCCATTACCACAGGGTCTATCGGGGGCGATAATTATGGAAATTACTGATCACAGGTGTGTGACCTACACAGCATGGTGCTAAAAATATTTCCACCTCCTTCGTAGTAAAGCTCCTGTTATACCATCACAATGACTTTCTATATTACATATTTAATTATTCTTTTGCTTCAGAAAGTCTCTTACTGAAAACACCATCCATGAACTGGTTCCTAACTGTTGATAATCCCCTTTTCAGCTGCCTTTAATCGGTAGCTTGCTTATCCCATAAATCTTCACTGTGAGAGAGGAGCCATCCAACCTTCCAGCTTACAGCTCATTTCCTCAGGATCCCAGCAGACCACCAGTCCTTCCAGGAGCTTCTTCCTCTGATTTCTCTGGGTAATTTTTCACAGTAACTGTTTCCTGACATAACATGCTAGACAGCAAGGAATAGCTCCAGCAGGACTGTAGAGAACAGCAATAATGATGCTGGGAAGAGATGCGCGACTGGATTATCAGAAAACCTTTCTGAATCTCCATTCAATAAAGATGAATGTAGGCTGGAACAAAGTCTGTTTTTATAGGAAGACACAATCAGAAACCATGCAGTCCAGACCTGATCATCTAGGTTTAGAAAAGGAGCAAAGACGTAATTATTCTTTAAATCTATAGGAGAGACATAGGCACTGGGAAAAGAAATACGCTTGAAGCTGAAGAAAATGTGATAGAAAAATAAATGGATATAAATTCTCCATAGAAAAACTCTGGTTGAAAGAAAAACTAAAAAAAGAAGAAGAAAAAAAAACTTTCAAAATCTTTGGTGGACTTTAATCCCGAAGTGGGGCAGTGTTTAAATGATGGAATAAAAATAATTTCTAGCCACATTCTTGAGAGTATAATTTTATCAACACAGCTGATAAAATGCTGTCACTTTGACAGCAGTGGGCTTGGCAGTCTCTTCTAGGCTTATCTTCCTGCTCCTGCACCCAGACCAAGCACTTTGGTGCCAAGTCACCCTGCTGGCTTCCTCATGAAGCCTAAAAAGGACAAAGATGATGGCATGAAACCTGTCTCACTCTTTTACTGTTTCATATTCTTTTGCTACCCACCTGTCACATGCCATTGCTGAGTACCTCTTCTCTTTTGATATTTTTTCTGGATGTAATATTTTGTTTTCATGCTTTACAGTAAATGTGTCAACCCCTCTTCTATAGAAAGAGACAAGACTGTCACTGCTCTGCACCACAGAAATTTACTCTCCTGCCAATTTCTATTTCCAGAATATAGGGAAACAGCGATCACTTTCAAAAGGACAGCAAAGTGGACTTGCTACATTTTAATTTTCTGTTAGTTAAGTAATAATATTTCCAAAATCTTTCTGAGACCCTTCCATATTGCAGTTCTCAGTTATCTAGCCAGAGGACACTAGAAAGTGATAACGAGGTGTTAAACACCAGCCCAGTTCCCCCAGATAGCCCTCCTGCCATCCTTTTAACACTTACTCAGGTGCTAAAGCTATGAATTATGCGTTTTTCAACAACATTTCAGTGCTAATAAATTATCAAACAGTTTGAAAGAAGCCATGTCTGGATGGGAGGGTTTAACCGCAAAGAGTAGGGATGTCCTTCACCTGCAGCAAGGGAGCGCTGCCCATGGGTGGGACGGACTGCTCAGTAAGGTTTCTGCATTTCCACTGCAGCAGATGCACCCCTGGACAGGTCAAGATTGACTGCCTCACCCTTTCATATGGAAACCGACAGCTAATTTATTTGGAGGCATCTGCCAGGGTTAAACATTGAGATCTTCTTGTGCATCCCGCACTTCGAGTCCCCAGACAGGGCTACCCCATCCACATCAGCCATCTAGACAGGTCAGTTCCAGCTGCCCTCTTCTCCTGTGATTCAGCACTCCTCAAGCGTGACTTCAATCCTTTCTGAAGCAACGCTGTCAGAAATGCTACTTGCCAGCCAGCGCAAAAACGTCAAGAGTTATAATCTTCTGGAATATACATTTTACATTCACACCATTATTTCTCCAATAGAAATAATGTTTATGTGGATTTACAATTTAAATCAAGGCTGCCAAAATTACTCAGCATCTAAACTATCTGGCTGCTAGCACGCATTTGAGAGGTACTAACAGAGTAGGCATAAAGCTGCCATGTCAGCAGCACCCAAATACACCTAGGCCTGGCCAGGGCTGGAAATTACTACTTCATGCCTCGTTGCCCACATTCCTCATAGCCGTGTAGAACTTGCAGTGGAAGACTCATGGCCTCTGCAGGTGAACCACACTATGATAGAAACATTTCTGGCAGGATTAGAAATGGGGTTGGCAGTGCTGGAAAAAATGAGTATCAGTGGTTAGGTAGCTATATCCACCTTCTCATTATGTATACATATATTTTCCTGACGGGTGTTTTGCTATATTTCAAAGCTTCTTTTTTTTCTTTTTTTTTTTCACCCAACCATAATATAAGTCAGGAATCATCACAGTGCTGCAGTATGGCTTCACTGAAGGTAAGAAAGACAGTAGACTTGAAATAAAAGCAAGGTCCAAAGGCAATACGTGGGGGGGGGGGGGGCCCC
>PPHD01001860.1:25144-39508 GCA_002909625.1 Bambusicola thoracicus
CGCCCCCCCCAGACAACTGACCCCAACTGATCAAAGTGATATTCAATAACCTTGTGAAACTGTTCAGTAATAAATGTCCTGGGAAAGGAGGAGGGAGAAGAGGGGGGACGTGTGGTTATGGCATCCATCATCCCAAACAATCATGCACAATGAAGTGGCTGGACATCTGCCCACAGATAGGAAAAATTCCTCGTCGATTTGCTTCTGCACTCAGCTTTTGCTTTCTCTACTAAATTGGGTATTTTTGCCATTCTCCTCCTTTCTCCCCATCCTGCTGAGGAATAATGAGCAAGTGGGTGGGTGGGTGTTTGGCTGTTGACCAGGGGCAGCTCACCACACCCGGCTCACCACACCCAGACACATAGACACAGCAAAAGATACTGTATTTATGTGTAGGATTTGGTCCCCTACCCTTCACCCTTCAAGAAACTAATATGTCAAAGCAATACCTTGTATAGACCCTTACAGGGAAGAGAAGGAAATGGAAATGAAGCATAACTACAACTTAGCATCTATTCATTATCCAATTTGCATGGTGACTCCCAGTGCGAAGAATGTGATGGAAGAGAGGCTGGCACATCTCTTTCCTTTATATATTGCATGAATCCAGCCCCGTCTGTTTTTGTTTCAATTCCTGATGCTGAATTTGTTCTAAACTCTTGACCATCTAACAGAGTTGGAAAAAATAAAAAAGAAGCTGCAAGCAGTTCTTTGCACTTGCTGCTATGAACTACATGAGAGGAGCTGGCCTTGTTCTTTACCATATTTATCTGGGGATTCCATTTTAATGGCTAACCCAAGGAGCACTGCTCATTTATCTCCTGGACGAAACTGATCCAAATGCCATGCAGAAGTACATGTGCACACATTGTCTGATAATCAAGGTTGACTGCTGGCAACAATGCATCTCACATTCTGTAAGTCTGCTGAGGAGAAATGAAAACAAACAGTTGAAGAAGAATCACTTAAGAAAAAATTTCAGCAAAACTGGACCAAGTGGTTTCAGTCTCATCTTTCTCTGTAAATACAGTGGTGAAGAGAATGAGATGTTTCAGTGATGTGCTGAGCTTCAGCGAAGGTATAAATAAATGAAACTGATATAAGCACATCTTGAAAATGTTGAGTAGGACAATTGTCTCACAAATCCCTTTTTCCTGTTCTTCTTATCCCCCTTTTACATGCATTCTGCTGGAAAAATTCTTTTTTGTTCTGCAACTATGGGTATCCCTAGATCACTTAACAAAAGGATGTGCTTGAGGTACAAGATAGCTTGTACTGTTGTACTGGAATGGGTCAGTCAATACATTCTGTGCAAAGGCAATGAGTGATTCAGGATTTATAGATGCTGACATTTCCCATCCTCTGTCCATAAAAGTTTGAGAATCCACTGCAGTTTTCTCATTCATACCATAGGCTATACTGTAATACCTGCTATACCAGTGTAAAATGACCTTGAAATAAATATAATGGGTGTCTTGCGGCCTCTTTACATTGCCAGAACATTTCATACATACTTTATAGAATATTTTATAAAATAGAGGCTATGAATCCTTGTTGCTGTTAAATTTTAAGAGAAAGGTTCTTATACAGACAAAGCTGGTTTGGCCTCAGGGGAGAAAGCAAAAGATGACATTTCTCAGCTACAGATTGTGGCATCTTGCACTTTGGATACTGCGAAAAAGCAACAGCTTTACTTTGGTCTACTATTCATGCTTGCACACATGTCTGGTGCTACTTACAGAGCAAGGATTTCAAGAACCTGGAAAAGGTAGCTGAATGGTATCAGTGACACTTTCTGATTTTCATTAAATATCCCTCAGCATTTCTAATCACTTTGCTCTGAATCAAGTACTATGTGAGGTATTTGCAGATTACTTATGACTAATTTTCCATTATCATTTTTCAGAAATGATGAGATGGCTGGAATCATAAGTGGAACTGTCAGCTCCTAGCTTCCCTATCCAACATAGTGGTCTTCTATAATGGCATAACTGTTTCAGTGGATAAGGGAAGAGCCACTCATGTAATCTGTCTGGACTTCAGTAAGGTCCCTTATGATATACTTCTCTCTAAATTGGAAAGATGTGGATTCGATGGGTGGATTCTTTGATGGACGAGGAAATGGTTGTGAGATTGTACCCAGAGAGCAGTAGTCAATCACTCAGTGTCTGGATGGAGATCAGTGGCAAGTGTTGTCGCTCACGGGTCAGTACTGGGACTGATGTTCTTGACTGTCTTCATCAGTGACATCGACAGAGGGATCAAGAGCACCCTCAGCAAGTCTGCAGATGACACCAAGCTGTGAGGTGCCGTTAACATGCCCAAGGGATGGGATGCCATTCAGAGAGACGTAGACAGGATAGGCAGTGGGCGCAGGAGAATCTCATGAACTTCAACAATAGGGTGCAAGTTCTTGAACCTGGTCATGGCAACCCCTGTTATCAGTACAAGCTGGGGATGTAAGAATGGAGCACTGTCCTGCCAAAAAAGACCTGGGGTAGTGGTGGATGGCAAAGTGAACATGAGCCAGCAATCTGCCCTCATAGCCCAGAAAGCCGATTGTATCCTGAAATACATTAAAAGAAGCACGGCCAGCAGCTTGAGGGAGGTGATCCTGCCCATTTACTCCGTGCTGGTGAGGCCTCATCTGGAGTACTGCATCCAGATGTAGAGTCCTCAGTACAACAGAGACATTGACCTGTTGGAGCATATCCAGAGGAGGGCCACAAAAATCATCCAAGGAATGAAACACCTCTCCTTTGAGGACAGGCTGAGAGAGTTGGGGCTGTTGAAGAGAAGGCTCCACAATGACCTCTTTCAGTATCTAAAGGGAGGCTGTAAGAAGGAAAGGGACAGACTCTTTTGCAGGATGTGTTGTGATAAGACAAGGGAAAATGGTTTCAAACTAAAAGACGGGAAATTTAGATTGAATATAAGCAAAAAGTTTTTTGCAATAAGGATAGTGAAGCACTGGTATGGGTTGTCCAGAGAGGCAGTGGATGCTTCGTCCCTGGATGGGGCTCTGAAGAACTTGATCAGGATGTAGGTGTCCCTGTTCATTGCAGAGGAGCTGGACTAGATGTCCTTTAAAAGTCTCTTCCAGCTCATATGATACTAAGATTCCATGATTTTGTTAACAACACATGTATAGTAGATTAAAAAAAAGAAGCATAGGTATTTTTGTCTTTTTCTCAGTACAGATGAGAAAAAAATTTATGTTAAAAAAAAAAAAGGAGAGAGGAGTAGCAAAGTTGCTGATTTACTTGGTTGAAGAAAAAAATACTGATTAATCTTGTGCAATGATCTGAACCTTGCACTTTACAACTTTTCAGCACTTTCTACTATTAAATGACCTTTAATACTCATGTTGGAATTGTGTTTTTGAGTTTGAGTTTCAAAGGCATGATTAATTTCAATCATTCAGAAAAAAAATAATCTTTAAATGAAATCCTGTATCACATTTTGTGTTAAACTTGAAGTTAAAGTTCAGAGGCTAAAAGTAATGATTTTCTCTAGCAGGCTAAGATTTTAGAATGCAACACCAATTTATAATAAATGTTGACTAAAATGAAGACCTTAAATATCATACTATATATCCATCTGTGGATGTATTCATCACTGAGCAATAAAGTCTGGCTTCGGATTCAGCACCGCTTCCAGCACTTATTGGACTAGATGACCTCCTAAATTATTCTGCAATTCTCTGATTGGTAAACCATAATTTATAAGCTGCTGCTACCCATTGAAACTTTAAATGGGAAGAAATTTATGAACTTTGCTTGCTCTTTGTCTTGCAAGTTTGTAATAAAAATGTTGCCATTCAGAAGTATTGCACGTTTATTCATATTGGTTAATATCTGGTGACCAGGATTTGCATGAATGAGTTGTACTGTAGGATGTCTTTTTCAAAATCTTCTGAGTGATTACCTGTATGACTTGCCCACAGAGCACTGTGAAGCCACAAGGTGCTCCAGTGCCTGATGCTCATAGTTAGTCAACAAGTTGAGTCAATGGAGATGCTGCCATTTTCCATGTATGCACTCTTCCCTACTGAAAATATAGCATGATTGATCTTTAACTGTTCTTCCCATGATAGCCAGGTTGCACCACCTTGCAGTCTCTGTGTTGACAGTATGTTCAGAGTCAATTCCAGCAGTTCTGATAAACTGTACCTTGTCAAGGAACATGATGACCTATTTGAGCCTCCTCATGCTTCTTTCTGAATTTTGATTTCTTCAAGAAAGAATGACTGAGTAATAAATAAAGAGTGATCAGCTCCTAGAGCAGTTCTTCAGAAGAACTTATGAAGTCTGAATATTGGACAGATATGCAATTAGCCTGCTGGTGGCTGAAGGGTGCAATTCAGCCCTCTTGAAATCCATGGAAAGACTCTGGGAATTGAATGGTGCCCTAAATGAACAAGGTCTGTTCCACGGATTGAGTAACACTAAGTATTCCCAGAGGTTTTTTTTATTACATTTGAATCAGTTCTTAAATCACTAAATTGTGTGGAAATTTCCCATTCCAGAAGTAAGCAAATATTCAAGAGTATATATACTTTACTTAGCAGCTACCACAGAAAAATATACAAAGTGGGAATATGTTAAATACAAAATCCAACCGGACTGAAAAATGGGTTCCCCTGACAGGTCTCTTTCTTTAATAGAGTTTCGTTAAAGAGAGCACCATTGTTTCATGGAATATTCTGTGGTTCAATATGTAAAATATGCAGCTGTTTAATACATCTCTGCTCAATTTTGCATTGTACTTTAAGTTTTGGTCAGTGCAAGCTTTTCTCTAATAATTATCCCTAAAAAACAAGGCTTCACTCTGCTTCAGTGCTTGGGAAGTACATTATTTGATCACATTTATTCCCTGAAAGTTTGTTTGTATTCTTCCAATTCAGACAGATAACATTGAAGGTATACTTAAGTAATTAAGAGTTCAACATATTTTGGAGGCAGAATTCCTATAAATAAGAAGTGTCAAACCAGCAGAAATGTTTGCAAGAGATAAATCTGAGGGGTATTTTTGGATTCTGTGAAATACCTTAGCTCATTCCATTGTCACTGTGGACTGATGAGGATGACAGCAAAACTGCAACAGGCTGTGCTACTCTGAAAGGAGAGGAATTCCTTTAAAGCTAAAGGAATAAGATTCATAGTAGCCAAGGCTTTTTAGCTTCATATCTACTATATTCATCCCATCCAAAACTCAAGCACAAAGAGGAACCTGCAGATCTGAACACATATGATAATATCTGCAGAGAGGCCAGGGAGATGGGTGAGCGTGAAACGTTTCCTGGCTTTGTTCAACAGGTGATGCTTTTTTGTCAGACTGAAGAGCCTGATTTTTGTATAGTTTACTGAATATAGAGAACTATATATTTAAAATAATTCATAAAATGGAAATAGATGTCTATGATGCATGTATTGGGCATGTATAATGCATATCTACAGTTACAGGAATTAGGTGAATAGAGAAGTCCTGGAAACCAGGAACAGCTTTATTTTGTAACTCTAGCTCTTTCATCATTTAAAAGAGGTTTGAGGAGATAACATCAATCAGCAAGAAGATAGCATTAAAGAGCCTAAGTGCTACAGTTGTTTCTGCAGTTCTCTATGCATGCTATTAGCTAAGCCACTAGCAGAAGTGTATGATGGACTGTGTATAACTGGCAGGTCTCAGGAATGATGGAGGGGACACAGCCCTGTATGTCTCTTTCAGAAATGCTTAATTTCATGTGTTATTTAATTCATTGTGGTGCAACTGTCTCCGTCAGTGTTCAGTGTAGAAGCAAGACAAATATCTCATCCAGTCAGAGTAATGCCTGAAATGACTCTTACAGGACAGAACTTCCATTCATTGACTGAAGACTGAATGTCTTTTCAGTGCTATCTCTTAGCTCACATGGGTAACACAACTGACACAGACCTGACTTGAAGAATTTTTTATAGTGTCCGTTTTAGGATGCCATGCAATCTGAACACAACATTCTCTTGAGGTCTTACAGAAGCAAGGTAAGAGGATATATGAAATCTCTTGCAGTACACTTGGGCATGGGACCCCTATGTCATATCTGTTCATTCACAAAAAGAAATAGCTTAAGAAGTTATCAGAACAATGCGATCATTTCCCCTGTGCACTGGTACAACGTTCTCAGGTTTGCACAGTATCAAGCTAAGCTGTCAAATTTAAAAGGATACCAATTTAAATTTAAGTTAGTTTATTCAATAACTTGGAAATATTTCAAAAAATACACCTGCTCTGTTGTTTCTCTTTCTTTGTTCTGGGTGTGTTATACTTGTTTCATTTTACCTTCAGGTTGTCTAAACTCCAATTAACACTAATGGAGGTATGCTAATGTGCTCCAGCTTGGACCTGACTCACAGACAGATTTGGGGGATTTTTCACACAACTGGTTTGTTTCCCACACAAACAGAAAAGACTTGCTGTAGGAGGGGAAAGCAAAGCTGTCATACAGCTTCCACACAGCGCTGTCTGATAAATTAAACTTCCAGCCCCAGAAGGGGAATTTAAAGTGCAGAACTGTAAGGACAACCAGCACCCACTAAGGTAGGCTGATCAGGGTTATGGCATACCTGCTAGGAGCCATAACCAATTACTGCCCTTACTTTCATACTGCTTCTCCGCTGATGCCCTCATACTTCTTAACAGTTGTGATCCTCTACTTGCCTCAGTTAAATGGCTCAACTGAACTCTCCATAAATGGATTCCTTTGTGAGGAATTCAGGGTGTAGTTTTCACACCGTAAGGAACATTATACAGATAGGCTGGCATGCACACAGCCATATAAGTGTTTCAAATCATTCTTCCACACTCCCCTTCTACATGACAGGGCAATAAGCCAGTATAAGCATATATGTCTCCACAGCCATCCACACTTGTGAGAATGTATGACTTTCATGAGAACAGAAGACAGTGTAGATCAGCCATGATATAGCTGGCGAGGATGTCAATTTTTCTAGCCAGAGCAGTATTCAGTAACCAAGACTTTTTCTTTGTAGTAGCAGAATGTCACAGCCTCTCACATTGTGTTACGGAGCACAGTGATGCTTTTGCCTTCCACTTCTACCTTGTCAGGCACAGTTAAACACATAACAAATGCTTCCACCAGCCCTATGAATACTCTGTACCCCTTTTAAACACATATCATCATTGCAGCAACTGTTTGCATGTATTGAAACCCCATGCCCACTTAGTTGTAACGCTAGTCACAGACTCACAAATGAATTTAATTGTAGTGGATTCAGGTCCATAATGAGCTCTGCCAAACTTCAGAAGTCTTTACAACCCAGACAGTGAAAGAGTGATTCTATCTTGGATACAGAACAGACTGTGAAAATTTTCAGGCCCACAACCTTGGTATTGCAGTCAACTCCTTCGTGTGACTCCATTCAATGACTTCTTGTGTAGAAGCAGTAAAACAACTCATTTTGGCGTGCTCCAAATATCTCAACCAGATTCCTTTGGCTCTATGAAAGACTTGGTGAAGTACTCTATAAAGTTGACAACACACAGCTTCTGTACTACACCACAGCTTACTGTACTACACCATAGTAATAATGGCATCTGAAGATGCCAACAGCATTGTCGCTGAGACTTACAAATATTGTGGGCTTTCTCCATTACTGAACTTCAACTTTTGATTAGACAGTCTCTCTATCATGCAGTTTTGGGTGTTACAATACAAAAAGATGTGAAACTACTACAGAGCATCCAAAGGAAGGCTACAAAGATGCTGAGGGGTCTGGAGGGCAAGACCTGAGAAGCAGCTGAGGTCCCTGGGTTTGCTCAGCCCAGAGCAGAGGAGCTGAGCGGAGGCCTCATTGAAGTTGCAGCTCCTCACAGGGAGCGGGGGGACAGCGCTGAGCTCTGCTTTCTGGGACAGCTAAAGGGCCCACAGGAACAGCATGGAGCTGCGTCAGGGGAGGGTCAGGTGGGAGTTAGGGAAAGGCTCTGCACCAGAGGGCCCTGGGCAAGAAATAGGCTGCCCAGAGCAGTGGGCATGGCCCCGAGCTGCTGGAGTTCAAGGAGCATTTGGACACTACTCTCAGACACAGGGTTTGAATTTTGTGTAGTGCTATGTGGTGGCAGGAGTTGGACTCAATTGTCTATGTGGATCCCTTCCAACTCAGGATATTCTATTATTCTATATTTCTATCAAACCAGCATTATGGTTCCATTAAAACGGATGAATGACACTGTTGGTCTTTCATTCATATACTTGTTCTAATGATCATGCTTAGAGAACTCATTGCACTGCAGTGAATCTTTCACCTTGAAAAGGCATTACACATGCTACTTACATCAGTGACTGTTTAAAAGCAAACTCAGCCACAGACAACTTCCACAGGAAAATCCATTAGTTTTGTCATAGGGAATATCAACTGCCATGTTCTTTTTATACTGATTAATTGCAGATTTGTTTTATATATCTGCTGAGAAGACGACAGCAGAATTATACTCCTGTTCCACAAAAATCTAAGCTAGTGGCTAGCTTCCAGCTCATGAGTAACATTTGCTTTGCCTCAGTGAAACCATACCTGTGGAACATAATCTAATCTGCTGCACTAAGAGGATGTAGTAAGTTTTTACCAAGAGAAAGTGAGTTATAAAATCCGATTTCTCATTCTGTTCTGAGATACAACGTGAATCTGAACTTAACCACAGAGTGGAGGAACAACAAACTCTTCATCCAGGAGATGTTGGCAAAGACCCAACCATTATCTTCAAACACAGTTTGTCTGAAAGTAAACAGTTTTTGCTTCTACGCAACATGAGATTTCCTGACTCCATTTGCCTCTACTACAACTAGACAGGGCCTTTGTGGGGGAAGCATAGCATAGACAGTTATGAGAAGGCATATTCCCTAGTAGGATATCCATCATTTTCACTAACTTCAGCTCCAGTCACAAACATTGTTTGATGTTTGTTACCACAATATCATTTACTCTTTTCCTAGGCTACTTGTCTTCTTTCAACACATGTCCATCATGTTTAGGTGGATTATTGCTTCCTTTTTTTTAGCATGTTTACACAATGCTTGGAGGATGCAGCAATGGTTCACTCATAGCTCCTCCTTAAAGTCTTAACTATTGACATTCAGACTAAAATAATAGTAACAATTCTTTGTAATTCAGAGTAACTGCCTAATCTGGAATAATAAACTGGTTCCTTGTATGTCAGTGGAAAGAAAGAGACTTTAATACCTAACTGCCAAACGCCTGAGTGAAGACATGAATTCTCCCACAGAACTTAAACATCTATGTAAAATCCAGACCTCACTGCAGAGGCCAAACTTATATTAACTTCAGCAGTGCCAAGATTTCACCCTCAGTTTTAAGTTCCAGCAGGGTAGAAAGCCAAACTTTTTGAGTAAGTCATGGGACCAGAAGAAAAATTGAGGAATTAGAAAGTTGAGGGTGCAATAAAAATTAAAAATGAATTACAACTTAGATAGAACTGGGAAAAATTGTCAATACTGACAGTGCCATTTCAGCTGAACTGGATTCTTTTATTTCATGAACACTTCAGCCGAACAAAAGCAATTCAGCAATGTCTTTTCTGAATGTTATCTCCAAGATTCAGTCCTTGTACTAAAATGAAAGCCTGTTCTTCCTGTTCTTACATGTCTTTTTAACTATTTACCTATTTTCATGTTATATGTTTTGACACTTTACAAATTGCTCAGCTTGGTTCTTCACTCTCTCTGTAGCATGAAAGCTTTATTGTTCCTTGTGAATGCTCCATCACACATCCCTCTCAGCTCCAAGTTTTGGCACAGTGGCCTTTTCTGAGCTTCTGTGTGAAGACCACCTGCAGCAGACCTTGAAATGACGAGCACAGAGGCAGGCTGAGATCAGCTTAAAGTTGAGTTTCAAAAGTGCTCTGCAACTCTTGCTGTTTCCTACTCCCCAAAACGACTTCATTTCCTACACCACTGCTAAAGCAATAGTTGAGAAAGAGGGAGCAATAATTTACAGTAACTCTTCTTAATACATGAACATTAATTTTATTTATTGTACTAAGAACCAAATTTACTAGAGACATAGTCAGTGATTGGCATTTTGAAGGAAATATGGTAAATTACTCAAATCCATGGATATAGCTGTAGAGATTTATAAAACATTGCTTTCAATAGTTAGAACATGATGTACGACTACTACTGAACTCATGCCCAGTGCTCATTTTACTCATTAACTTTTGCAGGTGGAGTAGAGATAGTTGCCAGTTCAAAAAATGAAAGTTTGGAGTTTTTTCTTTGGTTTTGGGTTTGGGTTTTTTGTTTGTTTGGTTTTTGATAACAAGGGATACTCCGAAAGTCACGCCTCCTGTTTTATTATGTTGGACCATGAAGTCAGAGGCAGATGTTGGTGGTACAGCAGCAGAGATTGAACCTTCCCACCAGTATTACATTACATGTTGTTGCTGTGTGACAGATGGCAGCAGAGGGGCAGTCTGACAGAATAGCGTCTGACACTGAAGTCAGTATGAAGCAAAGGTCCGTCTGTGAATTCCTCCATGTTCAAAAAATAGCACCAGTGACATTCATTAATGCTTGCTGAACATTTATGGAGATCAAGAAGTGGATGTTAACACAGTGAAAGCTGGACTGTGTAGGCAACATTTTCTTAGTAATGATGCCATCATAACAGCTGTGAAACAGGAAGTCACCTCTGCTGGTGCAGATTTTTATGAGCACAACATGCAGGCTGTTCATCACAAGCAAAAATGCACAGCTAGTGGTGGTGACTATGTTGAAAAATAGTTTTTTGTAGCTGAGAATTTACTCTATCGAATAATGTTTTTGTGCTGTTTTATCAGTTGCAATTTCCATGCAAATAAATAGGAGGCATTATTTTTGGAGTGACCAACATGTGTTGAAAAATAGATTTGCAAAGATAGACTAACGTATTTCTTAATAGCAAACACGTAAACTCAGAATCAATATTTGAGATTCTTTATCCTCAAAAAATAAATATATACTCATTAATTGGCCAATCCTATGAAGACCAAACATTAAGCAAAGGGCGCTTTACCTGACTAGCACCATGTCTGGTAGAGGATACCAAAAGGGACTACATACAATAGTGAAGTGCTGTGGCTGATAATATTTCTACAGTTAATAACTCGATATTCCAGCTATTCTCATAATCAGTGAAGTGTTATATTGAAATCAGTGAAATGGCTCAGGATTAAGTGCAGGGTGACTGAGTGCAGAATCAGCCCCAGTAAGAAAGTTTCCTATAGTTCTGTGTGGAGCTCAAGAGATAAGAAAAAGCTCCTGATTTCAGACTTCCTAGGCATACAACATCCAGACACACACACAAACCCATGTGGTGGGGAAATTAGCAAATGGTATCATTTGTTTTAGTGTATGATCACATCTGACAGGCATGAAATTGTGTCCAATGCTTGTCAATATTGGAAAGAAGAAAAATGTGAAGCTAGGTAGGGATGTTTCTGAATGTGATGCTCTTCTTTTCTCCCCACTTGTTTTTTTTCCTCTTCCCCTCAATAAAATCATGGGAGATGTTTAAAATCCCTAAATCATATGAGACATATTTTTAATATCTTGTACTAGGGATAACATTTTTAATAGCACTGGAAATCCCTCTATACCATATCTAGGTGTATCCAGATGGATTGCTTCCATATGAAGACATTTTCTTTTGCCATTTTTCATTCTACTGTAAGTGTCTGTAACGTATGCTTTTTATAATGGAGGGCTACTCTTAATAACCTTGTATTTATTTATTTTTTATTTTTTCTTCAGAAATAGCAGATGTGATGAAGTGAATGAGAGCTATTGGTTTAATAAAGCACAGTCATCTTCCCTCAGATGTTACAATAAACCAGATTAGATAGAGTTCTAATGGAGAAAGCTCCGATGTTACTTCTGCTGTTGATAAATGGTCTGAAATTTCATTTTCTCTGCTCTGTGTATCTATGTTTAACTGTTTAGAATCTGGCACTGTAATGATAAGAAAGCAAAGAACCCCAGGATCTCTAAACGACTCATTATACAGTTATCTGTAACTGATAGGGAGGAGTGAAAGGTGATAAATCCTTCCCTCTCAATTAAATTATTTTCATGAGAGTCTTTAGTATATTTCTGACTATAATGTCAGTCAAGCAATAACATAAAACTCAGTGTCATTATGGAAAAAAAGCCATTAAAACCTTTTTAGGGGTAGAGAGAGGGGATATGTGACTATACTTCAAAGAGAGGGTCTTGTTTTCCTTTTATTCCCTCAGTATTTCCATGAAACCTAAGGCAATGACATCACAACAAAACAAGGTTGCCAAGATATACTATACAAAAACATGTTTTCACATGGTTACATTTTCTGCAAATTATAGTTCTTGGAGAATAAATCAGAATAATTGTTTAAATCAGAGTGACTGTTGAAACAGATTTACAGAGATCAAATCAAAAACGTAATAATTCTTGTGGTTTCATTAATGCTCAGAGCACCAAATACTTCTGAAAATTTTCGTTGTCAGTTATATATAGTGTTTACATTAACATGCTGCTTGAACAGAGAAAATATATATTTTAAGATGAAAATGTGAATCCAGGGTTACAAGAATGTTTCTGAAACAGCTAAGTCATCTTGTTTCAAGTAAAACCAGATGTTTGCTTAAAGTGAAAGGCAATCATTTCTTTTAATTATGTTCACTGGTTAGGCCACCAGGAATATCCATATGTGCACACAATGATCCGATTAAAATCAAAGACCTTACGATGGAGAAAGCAATCAACAAGCAAAAGACCACCAAATGACATGCAACGTGCTGACCTGGATTCGTCTCTGCCCATTTGCTCATTTTCACTCAGCAGGTCCACCAGGAGGGACAGTTGGGCTCCCCAAGACCCATGGGTGAGTCACACGTCATAGCCCTTGTGGTGTCTTAGGGACCAGCAGCCTGCTAAACAGAAACTCCAAATGGAAGAACATGGGCTAAAAACACTTCTGAACTTTGCACACAATCAATACCTGCAAACAGTGTTCAGTGTGCAGTATGGAAACAGCTGCATTGCTCTCCTCTGGTTGCTTCAGCCTTTAGGAAGGTTATGTAACACTGTGGCAAGCCTGGTGGAAGAGAGGAAAACGTGCACTTCTACCACATTCTGCATTAATGCTCATCAAAAGAGAAGTGGATGGATAAATTGTTTGAACTGGAGGATTTTCATGGCCTCCCAAGATCCTGTCTGTACATGTTCTTTGATCTGAGACCTAATAGCAGCTTTTCAGTATCTAAAGGAGGGCTATAAGAAAGGACAGACACTTTAGCAGGGTCTGTTGTGACTAGGCAAGGGGAAATGGTTTCAAACTAAAGGAGGGGAGATTTAAATTGGATATAAACAAAAAGCTTTTTACAATAAGTATAATGAAGCACTGGAACAGGTTGTCCAGAGGGGTGGGGGATGCCCCACCCCTGGAGACATTCAAGGTCAGGCAAGATGGGGCTCTGAGCACCTGACAGAGCTATAGGTGTCCCTATTCACTGTGGTGGAGTTGGTCTAGATGGCCTTTAAGGGTCCCTTTCAACTCAAGAAATTCTATGATTTTACAGTTTTATGATCTTGCTTAGCAGAGACTCTTTGTACAAAGAGTCAGGATGGGGATTCTTAAGCAGTCTGTATTCCAGTGGCTCTGACTGTCCTGAATGCTTCATAGGGACTTATATCTGCCTCAGCTTTTATCAGCAACTGATTGCTTTGAGGTGTTAGAACACTTTTTGTATCTTTGTACTTTTATTTTTAAGACTGTGTTGGGCATGGAACCAGGGATCTCTGAGAAAAAGCTCTGCTTGTGGGAAGACACGCACTTTCTGTTGGCTTATAGGGCAATAAACCATCCTTTGGGAACTGGTATCTACCTCTTCATAGCACCCCTTCGACTTCCCCATGATCTTATTCACATCCCAGTACAGCTCTATAACCACCCGTTTCACTGTCAGCAACAACTATGCTTGTATCCCAAAACTCATGCATATTTATTTTCCAAATAATGTACAAGTAATAAGCACATAAACACACATATGCACCAGACACATATGCATAAAACTTTCTGCAGATGCATGTAAAAACAATATCATATTCTCTAAATTTTTATAGTGCTCTTTCTGGAGTTGAGTATTTTCTCCAGAAAAAACTTGACCAGTACGTTACTTCTGTCTGTGGTTTTCAACTGGTACTAACCTAGCCTTAAATGTATAGGACCCTTTATTTTGGGGGCACACATTTTTCCAGTGAGCACATATTTAACTTTAATCTCTAATATTCTCTGAAAGATGCTCATGTTTCTCAGGTTTTGGAGTGATTATTATTAT